>NQII01006539.1:103973-118323 GCA_002778355.1 Clitarchus hookeri
GGGGGGGGGGGGTTACCGCGAATAGGCTAAGGCAGGAAACGGCAAATGCATGGACCGACACCCACCCCGTCACTCACGATAGAAAAGGACGAAGTCTTCTTCCTCCCCAAAAACTCATTTCACACGCAAAAGACTCAGCACAGAAGCAAACTCATTTCCGTCGTCATCACCAAGTTACACTCTAAGAAAACACATGCAAATATATATTTTTTAATGCTGTTTAACGTACTTTAACCAAATCATGCTTATATTGAAATATAATGTTAAATAAACATGTTTCGTGTTATTAAATGTTTTCTTTTATACGTTCTTGTTTTATGGCAACGCCATCTTTCTTTATAGCGAAGAAAAACATTTATTTGAGCTGGTTTTGTTTACAGCATTAAATTGTGTTGGACTTTTAAGTAGAGCGTTTATAGAGATTAAAACTTTCCTTTAGAAAATTGAAGTTTTTGGTACGTACATGGAACGTACTAAAAGTTAAGTTAGCAAATAACGAAATGCGTAGATCATCGATATATAATCCATTCACAGTTACTTTGCACTTTTCTGAAGCCCTGATAAAATTATACTTCCAGGATATTTNTCATCGATATATAATCCATTCACAGTTACTTTGCACTTTTCTGAAGCCCTGATAAAATTATACTTCCAGGATATTAATCCGCCTCATTCAAACTAAGCTTATCTAAGTCTAGAAATTTATACCAGAGGGACAACGCACCGAATTCGTGCGCCCTCAGTTGTAATAATATTTTGGATGAGAACTATTTCTCACTAGCAGCTACCAACACACACATTTTCTCACTGTTTTAATCCATATTTATTATAAATGAAATATTATAATGTATAAATAAATTATAGGTGAAACATACATTTTACGAAAAATAAGACACTTTTGTGTTAACACAGGTAAAAAGCGGTTGTGATAAACAACATAGTTAGAAAATAACTAAACACGTCATACACGGGGTAATTTTTTGAAAGTTTGATTCGAAAATGGTAATGAAACAGAGAACAGACTATAAAGAGAAGCCTTCAAAGTACTGTAACCTACTTTGCCACAAATAATACTGCTTAACTGCAGTGACCACAATTCAAGGTCATTTTCATTTACGCCAGTGTGGGCTGGGACCCTCGAATTTCGTGAAAAAGATTTGGCGACTAGTTGTATTTCAAAACCCTTCATCTCAGATCCGCTCTCGTGATTGGATGATTGAACTTCGGCACGCGTCTTAGGTTGTTTGCTGGCGAATCACAGACTTGCCCTTTCGAAGTTACTGAATTACGAATGGCCAGTCAAGTAAAAATATGTCTTCTCACAAATACACGCTGCCAATAAACACAAGAAAACCGCCGATATGCTAGTAGGGTACTGAAATCCAGTATGTATGGAAATCATTTTCGGGAAATTCAGGTGATCCTGAGTGTGGGTCACATTCAACCAAGATTTTTTTTGGAGCATCTAATCATGTGTTGCACCAGAATAAGAGCTTTTAGAGTTTACAAAACTATATATTCTCTATGATTCCAGTTGATTGGTTACTCAAGTGAGCTAAGGAATCAAAGTTTGGTGATTTACGAGTGATAAAAATTCGAAGAGTGGTTGTGTTGGGGACTCAACCGTGGGTTTTATGTTTTCGTTAGAGGGGTAATATTTTTTTTTTGCAATATGGGAATTAAATGAAAGTATCTAAATGGGCACTTGTCTTTTATGGCTTAAATCGACGGATGTAGACGATATATTTCGTTTGGCGCCAAAACAAGCGCGCTATCACATCGGAGTCGCGAGTTGTAAAGGCAGTTCATGGTAAAATAAGCACTTGTGAAATACGCCTTCGAGAAACATCACTGCCTCTCCTTGCATATATTTTATCAGGCATACAAAGATGATTGCACACAGTAAATCTGGTATCGACAAAGTGAAAGTAGTTCCGTGATTTAACTTTGAATTAAAAGTGTTACGTAAACATTTGTGAAAACTGAAATTACTGATTATGCTTTCGTTTTCTTTTAATGAGTATAAGTGTAGGAAATAGTAAATTTGTAAAATATATACTTTAATAATAATTTGACATTTTGATTTAGCCGACGCATCAATAAAGTGATGAGGCCCATGGTAATGTTGATGTTACATATGGCGGAATATTACACAATGTCCATACAAGTAGACCTTAAGCAGGGATTTCAAAAGTCCCCAGTTTATCGTGAACAGCCTATACCACGCTGTAAAAATTTTTTTGTGACTGGAACTGACCAATTCTTGTATAATAACAGAATTTCGTTCATTCACAGTCATATTTTGTAAATTTACAGCGTTTGTTAATGTGCAAGAATAGCGTTTGTGTGAGTAACGAAGTAAGTTTTTGTTGTTAAAAATATAAAGCAAATAGCTACTAACATTGCAGAGCGTCACTCATATCTTCTGGGAATTTCACACATTCCAAGAATAGCCTACACACACTTATTGACGAGCTCTCAGTACAGTTGCCAGAGATGTAGCGCAAGAAGTCCCGTGTTTTATTGTAATATCGCGGTCACTTAGTTTAATTCTTTAATGCTCCTGGGAATAAGATTTGACATTGCACTTTTAAAGAGTATAACGTTACGAAGAATGTTATCACTGTGGCTAACATCAACAAAGCAGCAAATTTGATTATGAATAATAAAAAAAAAATTACAGATTTTAATTTTGTAGATGTTGGTCATATTAAAATTCGTTGTTTAAGTAATATGGATGGCGGATTCAGGGCTTACAATTTAGACAGATGATTCAATTAAAACAGAATTATGGAATTTCGCTAAATTATTTTATCGCGACTTTCATACCTGCAATACAAATTTTGGAATATACTGAAATAAAAAGTCGCGAGAGTGATTATGTTATGTTTTATATAAGTATATATACACATACATATACCCAACACACACGCAACCCGGAAATGTTCGCCCACGCCCGAAATTGCCATCAGTCGCCGCGGGCCCCTTGCCAGCGCCTCGCGCATGTGCGGTGCCACATCAAGGTCATCTCGCATTGTTTTCGTATACTCGATCGAATGAGAATACGTTTATTTCGGTCGTGTTATTAGTCACGACGTTATATTGCCGGAATCGAACACCGTGCAAACGTTATATCGCAGTGTCCGTCCTGGTACACTCTCTGTCGGTCTGATTTTAAAGACGTATTCACGTCAAAATTACGAAAAGTGAAGTTAGTTAGAAGACCATATTTATATTCCATCGGTTAAAAGATTGAATTCCTTTAAAAAAATTAAATCATATTTTTTTTTACATTTTGCTATATAAAAATCACTATTTAAATGTTATAATGGTGTATAAATAAAATAAACGAACATATTTGCAGAATATTTAAGAATTGTGAATGAGAGGTGGTGTATTAATTAATTTTAACGTGCACTTAACAAAATATATCTTATGAAAAATTTATACACCTATACAAACCAAAAATGTTAAAAAAATGTTCTTTTATTGAGCAACTTTCAATATTGAGATTATTCATACGTTGCATTTAAAGCAATATTGAAGGAGATCTTATTATATTATTTGAATGTGAATTATCTGATTTCGTTTAGTGAGTTGGTTTTTATTATTTGTAAATTCCGAAAGCACTGTGTTTGTAATGCTAACATTTTGCTATGCAAATAAATATGCCGTATTATGCCAAGTAATCAAACCTGTAAATAATGTCTACAAATTTAACAGCATTTAGTTGAAATTGAAAAAATTTTTTACTGACTAGCACCCTTCAAATGTTCGTCTATGGGAATTCTTCTGCGAACGATGAACTCCAAAANATTGTTTTATGCCAAGTAATCAAACCTGTAAATAACGTCTACAAATTTAACAGCATTTAGTTGAAATTGAAAAAAAATTTTGCTGACTAGCACCCTTCAAATGTTCGTCTATGGGAATTCGTCTGCGAACGATGAACTCCAAAACGAAGCGAGGGCATTAACAAACCACTCATAAGAAATTATAAAATATTTTATTTTTTCCTGTTAGAGAATCATGATCAGAAAGACGAAAGATTGATTGAAATCCCTTATGACAATGCCTTTCGCATTGACGCAGTGATTCTCCCAATCCTTCCTTGCAATAATAACCGGAGCGGATACTCACTACACCAATTTATATATATATATATATATATATTTATTTATTTATTTATTTATCTACACACAGCCATTAAACCTGTCTCTCGCAAAGTTTACTCTGGGAGGATAATTTTTTTGCGTTTTCCTTCATGAAATTCAAAAACCCAAATCATAAATTTATATGCAGAATTAAATTAATGAAATATTTTAAATGCGTGTTTTGGAAATTAAAAGGAGACAAATAGCTGAAATGTAGGATCAAACTTTTACAACTTGTTAACAGGAGTCAAATATTTACATACCAAACACTGTTCTGTGTCAGTTAACAGGAGCCATAAATAATATGTTATCTGTGAATAACTGTTCGTTGCCAATTTACAGGAGCCAGAAACACAAATGCGAATCTCTATTTCTTGCAAATTAACAGAGGAGGAGGGTCTTTCATGTCGAGGTTATCTGTTACACAATAGGCAACATGCACATTTTTTGCTGGCACTTGGTTTTCATTTATTTGAGTGTTAGAAATGTATTTACAAAGTATCACGATTTAAAAATTAGTTTTCAAAAAGTAATGATTGAATAAAAGTTTTAGGGTTGAAATACCGGCCAGAACGCGCCTATCGCACTTGCTCACTCCATGACGTCACAAGTCAGATACAACCTCGGCCGCCGCGTTTGTTTACATCAGCGGTGATGCGTAGTTGGTTAAATAGAAATTATTTGAAGTAATGAAAAGAGAAAATAAACATTGAAGTATACCAAAATCATCTGAATGGTTTATTGTACCGCAGTGTACTAGTACATTNTGAAAAGAGAAAATAAACATTGAAGTATACCAAAATCATCTGAATGGTTTATTGTACCGCAGTGTACTAGTACATTTCGCAAAACACCCGACAAAATATTTGTTAGTTGCAAAAAACGAAACAAACAGGAAGACGTTGTTTAACGCAATTAGGTGAGACATTGAAGACGTTTCTCTAAAATCAGTTATTTTGGTTTGCGAAGACCATTTTTGACGTACGTAATTATATTTAAGGCGTTTATATTTCCCCTATGTAGGTAGTTATAACACTAATCTTCTTAATGTCTACTACTTACATCTGACCTAACCTTCATTACGGTAATATGGTATTGTTTAATACGCACCACAACGCGTTTTGCAACTCCTGTGATGTAGACGTGAGCATAAAAAAACATGTAAACGTATTTCATAATAATAAAGGTATATAAATATACGCACAAAAACGTTAGCCACACAATGCAAATTTTAAATCTTGTAAGTTTATACATTCCAAGTTACGACTAACAGGCGGAATTTGGAATATATATTTTTTTTAAATTTAATATAACTTCTAACATTCGTTTAAAGAGCACAGCTTTCATATTTAGTCTATATTCAAAATGTAGGCCTAAATAATAACGTGTCACAATGTTAAGCAATGCAAATGAAACAATTTATTTGATTGGGGCCCAGAGTCCCTCTTGCAAAAAGTTTGGTTTATATTATACAGTATTTTTTAAACATTGCAATTTCTAATAAATTTAAGTTGTTTTGATTTGTCTTTCGGTAACTTTCATAAGACTTACAATTTAAGTTAGAAAGCAACTTAATTTTTACTTTCAAAAAACTAAAATGCATGTTTTTAGAAATGTTTATCACGGATGATCTTACTTTCATATTTACCCTTCCCCTGTTTTCTAAGTTACTGAGATGGACGTCACAAAAAATAACGAGACTAGGTACAAAAAATCGACACTAAATAGCCTACGCCTTTTTGGCAAGTAAGCCTTGTTACTTTTATAACCTTTTTCCTTAAATAAACTGAAAGAAAACAGCTTTTGGGAATTAAAAAATTCTTAAGCTTTTATTACAGATTTTCTTTGCTGCATTTAATCTCACCCCAGGTATTAAGTGTTTCTCAAACTACTATATATATATATTCAGCTTATNTATGTGTACAGTTCTAACAGTTTAAAAAGAAAGTGTAGACACAGCTATCATGACGTCAGAATAATAAAAGTTATGTTAGGTACACAAAACAAAAGAAACAATAAGATAAACAAGAAAATTTTTTAATAATTTTTTAGTTTTTAAACACTATATTTGAGGCCTCAGATATAGTTTTATAAACGAGGCGGAACGCGGAAATAAAGGTTTGCCGGCCGGCAGCGCGACGTTCTGCCCGCCACCAGCCCGCAGCTGCTCGAGAAGTCGAGCGGTGTCGGGTAGTGAATAGCGTGCTAGCTTTAGGACTACTGTGATTATACTGCTCGTTATTTGACATTTCTAAAGCGGAAAAAGTGTTTTATGAATATTGAAACGTGGTTTAGAATCCAGAAAAAATTTTGGTAACATTCTTTCTCAACACAACATTGCGTTTTATTTCTAAATAATGTAGTTAATTTATCACAGACATCAAGCATGGTGCGCGACAACACATTACGCTCACTGCAGTCGCCTTCATTACAATTTTGTTATTCTTGTGAATTTAATACCTATTCCATATTTCCAACTTTGAATCTTAGCAATCGTAAACATAAACACAGATAATAATAATAATAATACGTACCTCAATAAAACGTACAAACAAATAAGTTTTAACATGTGATGTAGGCCTACTGTCGCTTTGAAGATCACTACTTTGCGATATGAGACACGTTCTTACCTTTGTAATTTTACACCTCTTATTTACGGATTCACAGGACAATGGGAATTTCAGTTAACAAGTACCGTATCGGTATCTACTCGTGGCAGATTATCCGACTGCGCTTTCACAAAGTTACCTTCCATTTTAGTGCTACGTGTTTGCAACGTGCCGCAGCTGGCCGCCGGTGTATGACCAGTGACGTCAAACCAATGAGAGAGCGTTCCGCATTCACGTGACAGCGGCCGCGCGTTTTAATACTAAAATAACTTTGTCAAAACCGATTTTTATGCATCAAACGGAGCATTTTTTTTTTCAGACGCATATATAAATCTGTTGATATCACTTTCAACTATATTTGCGAAATTTACATGTTGCCTATTGTCGTGTGATTTCGGCCATTGTCCGTTTAAAGACACTTCTCTCTCTATTGATGTGACCGAGTGAGTTGGCGTAGTGGTAAAACTTCCAGACTGGCATTCGGGAGGACCTGGATTCAATTCCTGGTCCAGCCATCCTTATTTCGAGTTTCCCTGGTTTACCAAAATCTCTCCAGGCGAATGCAGGTTTGCTCCTCGCTACATTCCATGACCGATCCCTTTTCCCATTCCTGCATCTCTGAGAAAAAGGTGCTGTGTGTCCAATAACCACACTGCCAAAGAGACGTTAAGCACTACCTGCCTATTGGCCTATTGGTGTGATTTGAATTTTACCGACGGTTCAGTTTATAAAACGACCAGCTGTGCCCGCGGCTCCGCTCGCGTGGACTACAGAATTATTGTTTATGTAAAATTATAGATAGATATATGCTACCGCTTAGTTCATTTTAAGGTCTTTTTATTCTACACAATTCTTTACTACATGATATTGTTCCATCTTTAAAGGTTTAGACAGCGTATTGCAAGAAAGCGTGCTGGCGGCAAACTTTCTTCCGACTTGATTCACTATTATCGTCATTGCGTATTCCTTATGTTAGTTTACGTAACAAAATATATACTTAAACCTGGCCAGAGAACATAACTATAATTTACAAAAAAAAACACGCAAATCGGATAAGTGGTTCTCGAGTGATAAGCGCACTAACAGACAGACAGACATACAGAGAGACGTTGAGTTTTATAGTATGTATAGACGTCTTATCACGTTTTGTGTGGACTATCATAACAGTTGACGTAATGCTCCTTGCTTGCAACGCTGACAAGGTTAGCTGATACCATCACTGATACTCCAGCGAGGCGATCTACAAACATCTGGATGTCTGAGATGTCAGAAATGTTGTTTGGCTGCCAGCAGAACGTTCTCATACAACACATTGCTCATGTACGCATTCAAGGCCACTGCAGTTTTTCTTTACTTTTGCAAAAAAAAAATATTTTGGCAACCGGTTGCTAAAAGTATGTATTTCTTGTGGCGCTACGAAAAGTTTCGATTTAATTGGTTTAATATAAAGTCAACACAAAATAATTTTTATAATTTCGGAAACAACTGTAACAAAAACATAATACATAAAGAAATATCATTCGAATTGCATTCACAAAAAAAAAAAGTAAAGAAATTTGGCTGACACCGATACACTTTGCTATAACACATTTTCGTCTGAAATACTTTGAGCTTGATTAAGTGTTATATGCAGTTTAAGATGACTGAGTACTTTTGAAATCAGTATTTGAAAAATATCACTGCCCCCACATGTATATACACAGAGGTGACAAAAGTCATGAGATAGCAATATACAAATATACAGATGGCAGTAGTATCGCGTAAAAAATGTATAAATGGGCAATACATTGATTGGGCTTTCATTTGTAGTCAAGTGATTCATGTGAAAATGTTTTTGACGTGATTATGGCCGCACGACGGAAATTAACAGACTTTGAACGCGGAATGGCAGTTGGAGTTAGACGAATGGGACATTCCATTTCGGAAATGGTTAGGGAATTCAACATTCCGAGATTCAAAGTGTCAAGAGTGTGCTGAGAATACCTCATTTCAGGCATAACCTCCCACCATGGAAAACGCAGTGGCCCACCGCCTGCACTTAATGACCAAGACCAACGATGTGTGCGCAGAATGGTCAGTGTTAACAGACAATCAACACTGCGTGAAATAACCGCAGGAATCAATGTGGGACGTACGACGCACGTGTCCGTTAGGACAGTGCGGCAAAATTTGGCTGTACTGGGCTATGCCAGCAGAAGACCGACTCGAGGGCCTTTACTAACAGCACGACATCGCCTGCAGTGCCTCTCTTGGGCTCGTGAATATATCGATTGGACCCTAGACGACTGGAAAACTGTTGCTTGGTCAGATGAGTCCCAATTTCAGTTGGTAAGAGCTGATGGTAGGGTTCGAGTGTGGCGCAGACTCCACGAATCCATGGACCCAAGTTGTCAACAAGGAACTGTGCAAGCTGGTGGTGGCTCCATAATGGTGTGGGCTGTTTTTATATGGAATGAACTGGGTCCTCTGGTTCAACTGAACCAATCATTGACTGAAAAGGGTTATGTTCAGCTACTTGGAGACCATTTGCAGCCATTCATGGAATTCATGTACCCAAACAACGATGGAATTTTATGGATGACAATGCGCCCTGTCACCGGGCCACAACTGTTCGCGATTGATTTGAAGAGAAGAACATTATGGACAATTCCAGCGAATGATTTGGCCACCAAGATCGCCCGACATGAATCCCATCGAACATTTATGGGACATAATTGAGAAGTCAGTTCGTGCACAAACTCCTGCACCGGCAACACTTTCGCAATTATGGACGTCTATAGAGGCAGCATGGCACAATATTTCTGCCAGGGACTTCCAGCGACTTGTTGAGTCCATGTTACGTCGAGTTACTGTACTTCGCCGGGCAAAAAGAGGTCCGAGTCGATATTAGGTATTATCCCATGGCTTTTGTTGCCTCAGTGTATTTTAACTGGCGTACTCACTGGCATACACTCAGTAAAGTTGGTAACGATGGAGAAAAAATAGTTCCATGCTTAAACATTGGATTAAAAGTGCAATAGAAAGATTTATGAACGTTTGAAAGGATTTATTTGGTTTTCTGTTTTTTTTTAGTCCATATAAGTGTGTTACCAAATTTTTTAAATATTTACTTTTCTTATAATTTTACTATTACGAATGAATACATTGATCAAGCCCATGCTAATGTTAATTTTGCATATGGTGGAACAAACAAACAATGTTCATACATGTTGATATTAAGAAAGTGTTGGGTTGCCGTGAACAGCTTAAATAATTGTAGTTTTTGGGCAGGAATTAATAATTTCACCTTTGGGAAGGACTGAGGTAAGTGATTTAAGCAATTGCTGCACTGAAGAAGGGCATTACATTTTCATGTTTATTGAACGGTTTCACAACTGGAATTTTATATTTGTACAATATATTGTTTTATGAAATTAGCGTCCTGGTGACATTTACTGGCATTGCAAACCAACAAATTATCATTACACTCTGTGCGATTGGTTTGGTTGGTTAAAAAAAATTCCTTGACAAGGGAAATACGGATAGCAGAATGATTGCACAAGATTACTTATCTTGAGAAAATAAAGTAAGGGAAAATAAATATTTCACAGAAAAACTAATTCAATGTAAATATTCTCCTTTCACCACCGAGTTCAATCATTCTTATTTATTAGCACTTCTTTCGTAAACATATTCACCTATTTTAAATGAAATCATTTACAGTTAACTTATACGCTGTTTACAGTTAATTGAGCAATTTTGAAATCAACCTTTTGAAAATGTCACTGCCTCTACCTGCATACATATTAACTGACATACTGAGTGGTATGCGCCTAGCTAAGTCAGTAAAGAAGAGGAAAAGTAGTTCGATGTTTTAAAATTGAATTCTAAGTGTTCGGTAAACATTTGTATGCAATAAANGAGGAAAAGTAGTTCGATGTTTTAAAATTGAATTCTAAGTGTTCGGTAAACATTTGTATGCAATAACATTATTTGAACCACTTTTTTTTTATCTGTATGCGTGTAAATGCTAGAAAATTATGTAAAATATTTACATTTTAAACNATTATTTGAACCACTTTTTTTTTATCTGTATGCGTGTAAATGCTAGAAAATTATGTAAAATATTTACATTTTAAACTGATTTCACAATTTCACTTGACGAACGCATGAATAAAGTGGTTAGTCGCATGGCAAAGTTATATATATATATACATATATATAATGCATAACTACATAAGTTAATATAGACACAAGCTGATATGAAGCGGGACTTTAAAAAATGCTCAGTTTACGGTGAACAGTGTATAAAACTTTGTAACTTTGTCGTCGCGACTTAAAGTAATTACTTGTCATTAGAAAAATCTTTCCTTNTGAACAGTGTATAAAACTTTGTAACTTTGTCGTCGCGACTTAAAGTAATTACTTGTCATTAGAAAAATCTTTCCTATATGTAGGCTATTGCAGATACGTCTATCGTAACTACACAAAGCAGACATTGTTACAAAATATTATTGTGATTTTACAAAGATTAGTAAGTAAAAAAATAATCTTTCAGTGAAATTTGCAAAAAAAAAAAATAATAATAATAATTGTACGGTGTAGAAGGTAGACGTCTGCGTTAAGTGGCATGATTGTACTGCATGGATGAAATACGGACCTTTTTAGCGTACTTTACAAAGTAAAGAAAGGTTTATGAGATCATTTTCCTGTCTGTGTCACTGTGTGCGTGCGCTGGTGTGTGCCTTTGCGTGCGTGTGCCCCTAGCCATTCAAGTTTTGAACGCGTTAACTGAATTTCACCAAACTTGGTATACACGTAGTACTAAGTAAGGACACCTCACTTATATATTTTTTGATAACGCGAGAAATTTATTTTCAAAATGGCGGCCATTTTAAATTTAGGTTGAGATGTCATATCTGGGAAACCATTACACCTATTTAAACCAAATTTTGTATGCTGACAGCGCAAGGTGTAAGCATTGAATTCAGAGTTTAAAATTGTTATTGGACAGCTATTTTTTATGAAAGCGCTACATGGAAAAATAAATATTTTTACATTTTATCTCGAAAACTACTAAACTAATTTTTACCCAATTTGGCACTAAGTAATACTACGATATTCCCGGTAAATGTAAGTATTTAAACTTTTTTTCGCACATATTTTCAGAATGGCGGCCATCTAGCGATTTAAGCATAGTATGCTATGCCTTCGAAACTATTTAATCAAGTCCTACTTAACTTGTTATAATGGTAGTAAAAATAACAAACATGAAATGCGTATTCAAGAAGCCTATTTTGTCATACATTTTGTAAGGTAGTGCTACACGTATTAATTTTTTTTTTGTTATATCTCGTGAAAAAAATGAACCGATTGCTACCAAATATAACAAGCAAGTAGTACTGCGGTAGGTAATATTATATGACGTGTTTTAGATATGTCAGACACGTATTTTCAAAATGACTGCCATGTAGATGTTTTAACTTTGTATGTTAGATCGTCGAAACCATTTAATTATCTCCATTACAACTCTCTATACAGGCTGTATATATTGAAACAATCAAATTTGTCTACACAAAATCTCTTTTGTTCACAATTTTGTAAAATAGTATCACGTGGAATAATAAAATTAAATGATATATCCGAAAAACAACCTATATATATCAAATTTGGCAAATAAGTATCACTGTGATAGGCCTTGTAAACAGATAAACTTTGAAATAGTCAGACCCTCATATTTTCAAAATGGCAGACATTTAAACATTTTCGCTCTAACTTTTATATCTACGAAAATGCAAAAACATTTCTACTTAAATTTGTATGCTGACANCATTTAAACATTTTCGCTCTAACTTTTATATCTACGAAAATGCAAAAACATTTCTACTTAAATTTGTATGCTGACAGTATCAGTTATATACATGAACATGTTCTATGCAATGCCTCATTTCTCTGCCATTTTGAAAGATAGCCCTATGTGAAGATATGCAATTTTTATACCTTATCTCAGAAAAAAAACAGACCAATTTATTTCAAATTTGGCGAAGATGTTTTACTGTTTTAGGCCATATTAATTTATATGTTTTAAGTTTGTATGTCTATTATTTACTGAATGGTGCCTATAGAAACATTTGAGCTCAGTGTGGTTTATCTACGAAACTATCCAAGAGATATAAATTAACCTTTGTATATTGTATCTATGAAAATTATAGAATGTGTTTGTTATTCACAAACTTTTTGTCCTCCATTTATGGAGATCGTCGTATGAACAATGGAGGTTTTATGTCATATCTCGAGCATCAATCAACCATTTCATACCAAAATTTCACGCGCAAGTATTGCTACAGGAGAGTATGTAAATTAACATGTGTTATNATCAATCAACCATTTCATACCAAAATTTCACGCGCAAGTATTGCTACAGGAGAGTATGTAAATTAACATGTGTTATGTGCATCAGGAGTGTTTTAATAGGGTTTATATAAATAATTTAGTTTTGTTACATATATGAAACGTTTCAAATAAATTAAACGAAATTTTTTATGCAAACAGTATTAATAAGAAGCATAATTTATGCATACATAGATCCTCTTCTGCACATTTTTGCAATGTAGTGTCAAATGATTAAAACTAACATTTTGTCATATTTCCGGAATAATTAAACTAATTTCCACACATTTTGCACACCTAGAGCAGGCCATGTAAAGTGACATGATTTAGGTGGTGCGAGACACTGAATTTCGAAATGGCCGCCATATAAATATTTTGATATACTTGGCATATATAGTTAACAATTTAACCAAATTTAACCAAACTTTTTATTCTGATAGTATCTATTAGACGCACTGTAGAAAGAACATTTTTTTGCTGTTTTGTAAGATAGCACCGATTAAGAAAATAAGGTTTTTATGCTTTATCTCGAGTACTAATATACCTATTTCCACCCAAATTTTTCACACAAGTAGCGATGTGGTAGACTATGTAAACTTATATGTTTTTAGTGGCCCCGAAATTTCTTTTTAAAGTGATGGCCGTTTAAATATTTCAGGTTAATGAAACTATAATTTAAAACTTTAGACTTATTACAGACGAAGTTGATATTCCGAAGCCTACCTCCGTGATGCAGTTGATTGCAAGGTAACTTATTTACGAGTTTTTCTGAATTCGAATACCGAATATGTCACGCGCGTATTATATTTTAATTACCTTGGTACTGTTTAACATGTTTATTTNAAAAAAAAAAAAAAAAAAAAAACTGGTACACCTGCCTAATATCGTGTAGGGCCGGCCCCCCGAGCACCCAGAAATGCCTCAAGACGACGTGGCATGGATTCGACTAACGTCTGAAGATATGCAGTAGGCAATGCACGCTATGAATCCTGCAGGGCAGTCCACAAATCCAATCTGCGCCAATTTGAGAAAGGGTTTCACGTCTTTCACGTTTAATGATTCTCGTCAGTTGTTGTTTGTCCCGTTCTTTTACGATTTTTTTCCAGCCGCAGTGATGTCAAAGATGTGATGTTTTACCAGATCCCCGATATTCACAGTACACTAGTGAAATGGTCGTACGCGAACATCCAAATGTTATCGCTACCTCGGAGATGCTAT
>NQII01006540.1:16986-80486 GCA_002778355.1 Clitarchus hookeri
GCTCTTGGCGCTACTCAATTTTGGTAGTACCGGTTTTAAGATAGTTTTTTTCACAGATAAACAATAGTTCCGAATACATTTTGGTTTTCGGACAGAATATCTGATCGATGGATGCGGGTAAATTAATGATTTAAGGGCATAGCATGCGGTTTTTTTTAAACATTGTTTATATAGAATATTTGTTGGGACCATCCAAAAAAATCGACATACGGGAAAACGACATAAACGCGAACGCAACGAGATTTCACTGTAGTGAGCAAAGCACTCCAATTATGGCAAGTTGAAAACATTATCATCTTAGATTCTTAGGGCAAAATATCGGTTATAATATCGGCGATTTAAACATGAATTGCGCACAATTCCGATAATTACGATATCGGCCGGTTTCGATATATCGGTACCGGTATCGGCTCAGCCCTATTACAAACATTAGATGTTAATATTTTGTCTTAACGATGTTTAACTGGGGGAAAGACTGTTCAGGAGGTATTTAACCTCTCGTTATTGACATGGTTAAGTTACTGATGAAATGCAAACCTGAACCAGAACAAATATTAAAACAAACTAGCATACAATACAATAAAAAAAAAGAGGAACATCTTGCATANGCAAACCTGAACCAGAACAAATATTAAAACAAACTAGCATACAATACAATAAAAAAAAAGAGGAACATCTTGCATACAATTGGTTTTGCTTATTTGATCACGTTACCTTAGCTCACGTTACCTTAGCAGGACAAGACAAAATGTTGACCAACATTCCAAACAATACTGTGCATGCACACTAACACTGTAAGGTATATTCTTCATATGTATATATATATATTAGAGAGAGAGAGAGAGAGAGAGAGAGAGAGAGAGAGAGAGAGAGAGGTCATTTTATTAAGGGTTTTTTTTTTCTGAAATAAACACAGCAATATTAGTCATGTCACCTGCTATCGTGGAACTAGTTAATGCCTACAAGCCCAAAAAAAATTTTTTTTATTAAACCAACTTTTGGAACAGTATGGACTGTGCCATTCGTTTGCCTGCATACTTGTGTGAATTAAACGCTCGTGAACTTGCTTGGGCCAAAGTTAAACATTTGATTCACGAGAAAAATATCGCAGATGAATTTTCTTTCANTTAAACATTTGATTCACGAGAAAAATATCGCAGATGAATTTTCTTTCACTGCGCTACAACAGCGGAATTTGAAGAATTGGATCAGTTACTGTAAAAGGCTGAGACAGTTACTGCAGTCATGCATTTAAGCTGGAGAGAATATTGGCAAAAAGATCATATTATGGAAAAGGCTGTGGATGAGTTTATTATTCATCTTGGTAGTGATAGTGATGTCACAGGAGGAGACAATCGGTGGAGTCTGAGGGCGACGACATAACTTCCGAAATTGATAGTGACACTTCATATCTAGCAGAACCGCTGTATATGGCAAGATATAAAGTTACAAAGAAAACCGTGTGTGCTCATATTACTTGGGATGGCATATTATCTGTTTTATATTTGAATTTATGAATTTAACTAAACTTAAACTTTAGATTGACTACTTAGAAATGTTCAAATTTTGTGAATTTATTGAATTTGCTTGGTAACATTTATATAAATTTCATTATTTTTATAGTGAGTTAAAATTTTAGTTTAGCTTTTTACTTACCGTTTTCACACATGTTATTAATATTTCATGTAATTTGTAATATTTCAGTCAAAATATGTTGATATGGTGTAAGTTAATACTTTCATAACATAAATCGCACACAAGTAAATTGTGTGTGTCATGTGTAGGTCAATACAGCCAGAGATCATGATCACAGCAACTAATTTGTTGTTCTCATGTTACATTCACACACAAATATTGAGCGTTATTGTATGGAATCCACCAAAATGTCTTTTAATGCTCTAGCCCACGTTGAGTAACAACAAGAGTAATCATAAGTGAATGATAATGTTTCCTTTCTAATTTAATCCATGTTACCTTGACAGTAATACTTTTCATGAAGAGAAAGAGAGAAGCGCTGATGTTTTTTGCTAAGGCTGTTTTGAGAGTGATATGTATGTGACTAGACCATGCCAATTGCAGGCTGCCGTACCACCAGGGAGCTCAGCTATCAATATGTGTGGTCCCTTCAGTAGCTACATGCGCATGTGGACTGTATTTTAACTAGTATTAAAATTAAACAGATGGCATTCACCGCAGCACAGTACGACTCACTGGTACGCCATGTTGATGCGACTGCTAGGTGACAGCCTTCTGATTTTCACTTAAATCTCCTATGTATAATGCCAAGAACTGATACACTACTTTGTAGATGCGTCAATAAACTTATTGTTAGAACTGTTGGTTAGTTATAGTTGTCCATAGTTAATACAGCACTTATGAATTTCTTGCTCCTTCTTCTATCCTTTCACTGCATCATCACTGATAGATTTTCCACNTAGTTAATACAGCACTTATGAATTTCTTGCTCCTTCTTCTATCCTTTCACTGCATCATCACTGATAGATTTTCCACTGAAAAGTTGCCTTTTTTGGGTTACAAGAAATAGGTTTGCAGTGTTCTATATTCATAGGTAATGGTGGGAAAGCTTGACAATTGTAGAGTATGTGGAAAACATGAAGACTGCGTACGTTCTACAAATATCAAGTGGCTTCTGTATTACCACTTGTGTGGTTACGTTAGCTGGCACGGCTGCTTGTAATGTGTGCAGGTACGAGGAACGTCCCCACTCCCACACCTCGCAATCTACCATGCTCGCCCATCACAAGCAGAAGGCCCTGGCCTTGTCCCGCATTGCCACGCGCAACAAAGGCCTTTTGGTGC
This sequence comes from Clitarchus hookeri, assembly GCA_002778355.1. Lineage (NCBI taxonomy): Eukaryota > Metazoa > Arthropoda > Insecta > Phasmatodea > Phasmatidae > Clitarchus > Clitarchus hookeri. The sequence goes on from NQII01006540.1 coordinate 19,807, forward strand.
GGCGCGGCTCCCTGGGGGCCTCCACCTCCACCTCCACCTCCGCCTCACAGCCAGCCAAGGCCAAAGTGAAGGTCCAGCCCAAACCACGCACCAAGAGTGGCGACCATGCTTCTTATGCGGAGACCCTGCTGGCGCTCACCAAGAAGCAGGCCCTCTCTTCCGAGGACAAGTACAAGATACTGGAGGCCCGCGACAAAATACTCAGGAAATGTGAGTACCAGATTCCTTTCATACATAAATTGTTGACCACTGTAATTTGACTTTGATGTATGAAATCAATAATATATTCATTCATCAGCCTGATTGGAAAAACATAAGCAACAGGGTCACAGTGGTGTGGTAGTCAGGCCACTCACCTTTCACAATGGCTAACTGGATTTGATTCGCTATGAAGTCAAACCTGGATATTTGCATGTTTGAAACATGGTGGAAGTTGCTGTTGGCCAGCAAGTGTCTTTGTTTTTGGGGTACTTCTGTGTCCCCCAATGTTGCTTTCCATTGGTGCTGTATCTTATCCTTTCTCCTTGCTTCAACATATTGGCACTCGCTACATACTTCAATTAAGATCCACCAAAATCTCTAGTATGCACATATGTGTGTGTGTACACAAGTGTGAATGTATGTGCCCTGTTATGTGTTCCTATCTGTATCTTAACNTAGTATGCACATATGTGTGTGTGTACACAAGTGTGAATGTATGTGCCCTGTTATGTGTTCCTATCTGTATCTTAACGGGGCATATGGTAAATACACAATAATGTTAATTGTTAAATGAAGAATGTATTTGAAATTGCTTTCATACATACGGTGCAAATAACTGTTTATAACTGGCTTGCAAGGCCTGGGGAAGCTCACAAGGTAAGGGGTTGCTCATGGAGTCTGTTACAAGTTTGCAGGTGTAATCGCTACAGAATCAAGGAAAGGGTTGTGAANAGGTAAGGGGTTGCTCATGGAGTCTGTTACAAGTTTGCAGGTGTAATCGCTACAGAATCAAGGAAAGGGTTGTGAAGTTACTTGTGAGGTGCAGTGTAGTGATGCACCGATTACACTTTGCTGGTTATGATTACTGATTAAAATTTTATAAATGCAGTTACCAATTACCATTACCGATTGTATTTCAGTACAATTTGGAAAAATGATATGAGAAACTATTACCACTTGAAGAATAACTTATTGAGTTGGCAATTTTTCCATTCTGTTTAAGTATTCCCACCAACATCTCTGATGCTACCGGTAAATTAAAATATATATATATTATCCACTTATCCGTGTATGTTTTATTTTTTTTTTTATTTCTGGTGAATGAACACTTCAGCAGGAGAGTATTATTCTAGTTTATTTTGTTTACTTAGAACAAGATTAAGAAACATATTTGTCCATAATCTGTAATTTGTTATAACTGTCTGTGATTACATTTAATCTGTTTTTGTCCAATAATCGCAATTGCTGATTAATCTGCAGCAGAATTGGTGCATTGCCAGTGCAGCGGATTCTAGCAGCAGTGGTTGGTTGAACATTTATGGGCGTTGTCTGTTACGACACCGGCACTAGCTTAAGTTCAGTTAATTGTTTGCCTAGTAATTCTCAGGAGTTTTACAACAGTTTAACTCAACAATGCCCACCTTAAAGTGCTTGTAGTGTCTGTGAAAAAGAACTTGATTGTATTTTATGGAAAAAATTATTTCGAATCATTAGAGCAACAGAATAATTACCAGGGTAGGAAGTAACAACTTGAATAGCTTAATAGACCTGCTATGTAGTACACAGTTGGAGAGCAACAGTGCCGGTCGTATCCTTAATGTACATTCCTCAGTGTGTCAAAGGGGTGGTGGTTCCAACTACCTCTCTTTCAAAAGGGTTCCACACCCCCTCTCTCATATTCTGAGTTCACTAGCAAGGTATTCAAGGACTGCAATNACCTCTCTTTCAAAAGGGTTCCACACCCCCTCTCTCATATTCTGAGTTCACTAGCAAGGTATTCAAGGACTGCAATCCATGTTCATGTTTTAATCCCATTTACACCAGCCACTGAAATGTCTTATGCTATTTGAGTTGTGGAGATTATGAGGAGAAGAGCATTGATTACAATAATTCCCATTGTGATTAGCCGAATCACAATGGTACATACAGTAAACTCCTAATTTTCCAGGGTAATGACTGGCTAGGGGTTCACGGATAACTGATATTCATAGTTAAAGCAAATAAGGGTGGAGCAATGTTTACTTTAGGCCTACATACTGTATACGTAGGTTATCTAAACAAATAATATAGTCTTAAAAGAATTTAAATTTTTTGACAGCCAGTGTGTGGCAAAGTCATAAATTATATTAACATCATCACATAGGCAAAATCCTGTATCAGTTGATGCGTAAACGATTGCAAGGAAAATTTCGCGTTGGCTATTTTGACAGCTTACATTTGCAGAACAGACATCGGAGAAATATACGGGCAAGAAGGAGTTTTTTGGACAAAATGTCTGTGTTTTATTTTTTATCGTTTAACAAAACAGTTGTTATTAGTGTAACAAATTAAACTTTNTTTTGGACAAAATGTCTGTGTTTTATTTTTTATCGTTTAACAAAACAGTTGTTATTAGTGTAACAAATTAAACTTTGTTCTAGAATAATGTGTAGGTGTTTAAACACAATAGAAAAACACTGTATGTGATAGTTTAACTTTTGTTTCTCTCCTTCATAGGCCGTAGCTTGTGCTTGCTGCTAACGTCACCATGTATTGCAGAGTATTTTTCAAATATTTCTACATTATTTTGACGTAATATATTTCAAACCCCATGTTGGTTTTGAGCCCGCACGAGATGAAAAATTTAGTTTTAAAAGGATGTAATAGATATACTTTTGCGACACAACAGCGAAATAGGTGACCGTACTGCCATCTGTTGGCCAGTGTGCGCGGCTTGCTTAGGAAGCTGCAAAATGGTAAGCTGGCCTTAAAAAGGCCAGCTTACCATTTTGTTTCTTTTTTCTTGACTCTTTCCCACTTTAGCAACATAGCAAAAGTAAATGTTATTTATTTATTAAAACCACGTGTTGTTTGCAATATAATCATTTTTGCAGCAAACAATATTTTTGTTAATGCAATATTCTGTCATCCAGTCACACTTAATGCCACAGTTAATTTATAAAAAGCCTCCGCTTGTACGAACTACTGTAAACAATACAATTTCGCCTTTTTGATGATCAGACAACAGTTTTAAAGATGAAATACTCTGAAAATGTGCGGTCTAACAATTTCCCTGAATTCCTAATACTTCCAAGTTCCACATATATTCACTGTTAAAAACGTGTGTAATCATGGTACCCAAACACTCTTAATACTAAAATAAATAAGTACCACATCACTCGACTGTAGCCTGGTAGTTAACAGCGCGTGAATGGATTATTAATATCAGCGGCGTGCGACTGCGGTAGCTGTTCAATATTTGACTTTGAACTGGTGACTCCATGGTTAAGCCGCCCTCGGTAAATCAGGAGTTTACTGTATTTGTTTTGGCCACAGTATTTATTATACCATGCTGCATCACCAACTAAGAATTTTCTCAGCAGCAGAATGTAAACACAGGTTTTGCCAGGTGTGAGTAGATTTCAGTTAGAGACTGTAATAGTGACATATGAATGCCCATTATGCATGTAGTGTTGAGTGATATCATTGAGCAGCGTGTTGTTTCGGTGACAGTGCAGAGCAAAGGGCTGATGAAGAGGTCTCACCTCACTGGGACGTGTCCCGACATGTGTCCTGAGAAGGAGCGCTACCAAAGAGAAATCACCAACCAGGTGGCCATCTACGAGCGGCTGCCTTCCACAGAGGTGAGTATCACAGGTTNCGCTACCAAAGAGAAATCACCAACCAGGTGGCCATCTACGAGCGGCTGCCTTCCACAGAGGTGAGTATCACAGGTCGAGCCGTGCATGTAGTCACCCTTGTCATTTGCTTCCTGGTTTTAACTTGACGAAAGTCAGGACCCATGTTTGGCGTAGTGGTTAGTTGACCGCATACTCCCACTGGGGTTTGCGACTCGATACCAGGCCACAATCGGACATAGGTTCTCACACTAGGAGTGCAGGGACTCTACTATGATGAGGGTGTTCCATTGGGCTTATTTCAGTTTCCTTCTCATCTTTATTTCACTTCTGCGTAACCCCCATCTCATCTCTCATCTAGCTGGAAAGACAAGTGCATCCCTTGGGTGGGGCAGCTGCCTCCATCTAGCACCATTCATCTGCATTGACCTTGTGTGAAGGCAGGAGTAATCAGTGGGTTTACATTTACCATTCTAAGCCACTGATTTATTGTAACATATTTTTTAAAAACAAGGGTGCGGCACAATAAATATTTTGGACTGAAAAATGTCTTTAGAGCAACTATACTCTTTGTTTTAAATTATGCTTAGTTTTTATGGATGTGCAATTCACAGTATATATTTCAATTATAAAAAAAAACAGTTTTAAAATATTTTAAATAAAGTAGTTAATTATAAAAAATTTTTATTGAAGGTCTCGAATTAAATGGTTTATGTAAGGTGTATTTAGTATGTGAAATTGTTCACAAAAGTACTTATTCAACAGATGGAATTGTATGCAGGTTGTGGAATTTTGTTTTTCACAGTAATTTCATAAAAAAAACATATTGCGTACATAATCTGCAACATGAAATGCATCTTCCATAAAACAACGGAAAATTCAGTGGCAGTTGATCAGGTGAATGCATGTTTGCGGGAACAGGAACTAGTATGATGCACAATATCTACATCTTCAAGGAACAGCTCAGCCATTTAATGGAAATTCGGCATTGCAACAGCACAGCTATCTACACACAAATGAAGCAAATACAAATTGGAGTAACAGCACAGCTATATAGTGGATCATGTAGCAACTATGTGATGGCGAAACAGCACAGCTGTTGAGTGCATTATCATACAATTTCATTNTAAGCAAATACAAATTGGTGTAACAGCACATCTATATAGTGGATCATGTAGCAACTATGTGATGGCGAAACAGCACAGCTGTTGAGTGCATTATCATACAATTTCATTATATAAACTGTGGCTCTAAAATAGTTCACAGATTAACTTCAAATTAAAGCAATCCGTGAATGGTATAGTTAAAAACACTTGAATTACAGTTGCAAATATTCTTTTAAAAATGTTATCAATAATATTGCAAAATAAATAGCTGTAGCTACACTGCAATTGGTTTCAAATAAAAAATTACAAACTGCTATCAACATTACAAACTACTGTGTGTGCATCAGCCATGCCCGTTTTGTTGAACAGTGGGATTTAAATGCAATTTTTCATTTATTGCTTCAGAAAAATGTGTGCATCTTTAAAACAAATTTTTTATTATTTTAGCAGGATATAAAGAAAATGAAGTGGCCTGGAAGCTATTTGAAATAGCACACATGCAGTATTTGCTTCCAAAAGCACAATTTTTGATTTTGGCAAATTGAAATATATTATTTGTGTTTGGAAATTGTTAGGCATAATATTAAGGGGTGGTAAGGCACGCCAAGACAAACATTTTGATAAGGAACATGTGTCCAGCAACACCTCCTTACGAGCTACAAGTGTCAAATGAAGCGTGCTCCGTTTGAATTTGGCACGCCGCCTGGGCCATGCACGTGCGGGCTGAGTGGAGTACTCAGGTTTGGTGCAGAGCCACGCTGGCCTGCAGATGGACAGCAGACGACAGTTTCCAATTTTTATTTGTGAAGAATTGAGTAGTAGTATCTGTACAAGTGAAGTTATGGCGCGATACACATTCGCTGAATTAGCAGAGATAGTGTGTGTTTATGAAGAGGCACATGGAGTTGCAGCGTTGAGGTGTCACAAATTTATGCAAATCATCGTTCTGACAGGCGGCAACCAAAAAGGAAATTTAATGCCTGCGTGATACAGGACAGCTTCAACCAAAACATTACAATGCTGGAGCAAGNGCTTCAACCAAAACATTACAATGCTGGAGCAAGGAGACATGTTAGAACACCCAGTTTTGACGAAGTTCTCAGTCGGGCGGCAGCACAACCCAACACAAGCACCCATGCAATTGCGCACAACATGGATGTCAGTAATTCAACAGTTTGGGAGGTGTGACATGAGCAACAGTTGCACCCACACCACCTGCAGAAAGTACAAGCGCTATGCCCAGTGAACTTTCCACTTTGTGTACAATTTCGCAAGTGGTTTTTAGCGCAAATTAATGACAATTCACACTTTGGTGAGATCCTATTGTTTTGTGTTGAGGCTATGTTCACATATGTGGAATGTTAAATACCAAAAACAGTCGTGTGCAGAATGATCTCAACCCACAGTAAACACATATCAGGTCATACCAACACAAATTTGTGATGAACATTTAAGCTGGACTTGTCAATAATTACCTAATTGGGTCATACAATTTCCCACCTTGCCTGAATGGTAACATTTACCTGTGATTTCTAGAAAACGTGCTGCTTGTATTGGTGGAAGATGTATCAGTCGTAATGTGGCAACAGATGTGCTTCTTACATGATGCCGCCCACTCCTCCCTGTCCAATTCACACGTACTGCATGGGAGCACTGGAATGACACCTTCCCAATATGATGGGTGGGGCGAGTAGGTCTCGTAGCTTGGACCACTGGGTCTCCTGACTTAACACCCTTAGACTTTTACTTCTTGGGTAGCTTCAAAAGTCTTGTTTACCATACACAGTGGAGAGTGAGGAAGAGTTGACTGCAAGAATTCTTGCCATGTGCTTTGAAGTTCAACAAACACGCTGTATTTTTGATAGAGTGTGTAACAACAATGTTGGCCACATTAATGCCTGCTTGCAAGTAGGATGACGTCACTTTGAAGAGCTCCTGTAAAGGTGAGGCATGCTTCACATCTCTTTGTTTATGTACTGCAATCAGCTGTTTGCAGTGTACACGGAGATTGGGGACTGTCAATTGCTGTCCGCCTGCAGGCCGGCTTCACTCCGGCCCACATGCGATTGTCCCAACCAGCGTGACAAAGGGGAATGTTGCACACATTGTTTGATACTTGTAGCTCGGTAGGGGGGTGTTCCTGGACACATGTTCCTTATATCAAAATGTTTTTTTCTGTGTGCTCTGCCGCCCCTTAATATTATGGTTAACTATTTCTGAACACCCAACATTTGTTTTGATGGAAGACCATTTCTAACTAAGGGCCCAATAGAGACCAATTGGTATCTTGGCGTAAGCGCCTAACTCACATAATATTTGAGATTATTACACATAATGCGGACTGTTGCTCTGTGAAGGGGGAGGATGTAATGATGATTGGAGTGGGGACGATCGTGGAGTAGGCAATANTAATGCGGACTGTTGCTCTGTGAAGGGGGAGGATGTAATGATGATTGGAGTGGGGACGATCGTGGAGTAGGCAATGTGTTATGGTTGTGCAGTCCCCATTATAGGAAACAACTACGTTACTGCTGTTCTGCCTTATCTGTAAAAGTAAATATGACAGTCAGTATTGTTTACATTTTGTGTGATCATCTTAAATAATATGCGAGTTAGGCAGTTGCACTAATAGCCCTTTGTTCTGTGTTTTTACCCCATGTTTCATTATTTTTTATCAAAAATGTGATAGCACATGCCCCAAAACATTTTATTGCATGTGATAGGGTGGCTACCCCTATTGTGTGTGTGATGGAGGTGGGCAACACATTTGATATCATTACCTTTTTTTATTTTTCACAATTTTAACATATTACTGTTTAAAATTCTATTGATGTGCTGCAAAGCATTGTTATATGGTATAAAATAAAGTGCATCTCTGCCTCCACTTTTAACACCCTCTACTGTCTGTAGTTTTTGAGGTGGACCATGGGTTATGTACATCATTTGTCTCCTTTCACTCTGCTGAATTTTGTCCTTATGTTATAAAAACACATGTGTAAAGCTGAGGAATAAAGCAAGCATATAACAGAAACTGCATTGGTGCTTGCTTCACGGAGGTACATGGCTTTGTGTCATGACGGGAGTTTGGGAAGGTGTTGCAACTCAGTTGGGGAAGCAGCAATACATGAGTGCTGCATGCCCATGATAACAGCATATACTGGTACTCCAGTGGCCATAAGGAGCACCCAAGTGATGGTTCCAAATCAAGAATTATGTTGTCCTTTCCAAACGTTTTCAATAGTTGGTTGTTGTGCCCATAGTTGCCTGCATGTGAGATGGAAGGGGCTGGTTTGTCTTTCTTTGCCCAGGCATTCCCTAATGAGGTTTGTACAAGCTGGCAGGATGTGGGTACACTTCAGAGGAGGTTTCTATATGTTGCATACATTTTTAGTGTGGCCATTTGTGTGACAGCAATGGTACAGAAGGATGTTGGGTGGTTGCTTTCCAGTTGTAGAGGAGGGTTTGGGGGTAAACCAGTAAGCACAGTGGAGCCCAGTTTAAGGAGTTGCAGCATAAAGCCAAACACGAGTTAATAGTTTTTTACTTAGTATTGCTTTTTACAGGTCAAAAAAATAAGTCATAAATTTTTCCAATAAATATGTTTATGCAGGTATTTTATTAAAAATGCTTTCTGTAATATTTTTTGTTATGCTAAAACTATTAATTTTTTTTACTACTGNTAATGCGGACTGTTGCTCGGTGAGGGGGGAGGATGTAATGATGATTGGAGTGGGGACGATCGTGGAGTAGGCAATATGTTATGGTTGTACAGTCCCCATTATAGGAAACAACTACGCTACTGCTGTTCTGCCTTATCTGTAAAAGTACATATGACAGTCAGTATTGTTTACATTTTGTGTGATCATCTCAAATAATATGCGAGTTAGGCAGTTGCACTAATAGCCCTTTGTTCTGTGTTTTTACCCCATGTTTCATTATTTTTTATCGAAAATGTGATAGCACATGCCCCAAAACATTTTATTGCATGTGATAGGGTGGCAACCCCTATTGTGTGTGTGATGGAGGTGGGCGACACATTTGATATCATTACCTTTTTTTATTTTTCACAATTTTAACATATTACTGTTTAAAATTCTATTGATGTGCTGCAAAGCATTTTTATATGGTATAAAATAAAGTGCATCTCTGCCTCCACTTTTAACACCCTCTACTGTCTGTAGTTTTNTGCAAAGCATTGTTATATGGTATAAAATAAAGTGCATCTCTGCCTCCACTTTTAACACCCTCTACTGTCTGTAGTTTTTGAGGTGGACCATGGGTTATGTACATCATTTGTCTCCTTTCACTCTGCTGAATTTTGTCCTTATGTTATAAAAACACATGTGTAAAGCTGAGGAATAAAGCAAGCATATAACAGAAACTGCATTGGTGCTTGCTTCACGGAGGTACATGGCTTTGTGTCATGACGGGAGTTTGGGAAGGTGTTGCAACTCAGTTGGGGAAGCAGCAATACATGAGTGCTGCATGCCCATGATAACAGCATATACTGGTACTCCAGTGGCCATAAGGAGCACCCAAGTGATGGTTCCAAATCAAGAATTATGTTGTCCTTTCCAAACGTTTTCAATAGTTGGTTGTTGTGCCCATAGTTGCCTGCATGTGAGATGGAAGGGGCTGGTTTGTCTTTCTTTGCCCAGGCATTCCCTAATGAGGTTTGTACAAGCTGGCAGGATGTGGGTACACTTCAGAGGAGGTTTCTATATGTTGCATACATTTTTAGTGTGGCCATTTGTGTGACAGCAATGGTACAGAAGGATGTTGGGTGGTTGCTTTCCAGTTGTAGAGGGGGGTTTGGGGGTAAACCAGTAAGCACAGTGTANGGGGTTTGGGGGTAAACCAGTAAGCACAGTGTAGCCCAGTTTAAGGAGTTGCAGCATAAAGCCAAACACGAGTTAATAGTTTTTTGCTTAGTATTGCTTTTTACAGGTAAAAAAAATAAGTCATAAATTTTTCCAATAAATATGTATATGCAGGTATTTTATTAAAAATGCTTTCTGTAATATTTTTTGTTATGCTAAAACTATTAATTTTTTTTACTACTGNTATGCAGGTATTTTATTAAAAATGCTTTCTGTAATATTTTTTGTTATGCTAAAACTATTAATTTTTTTTACTACTGGACAAAAGAGAGTGTCTTAAGTGAACAGCATGTAAAGGAGATTTATTGGTAAACCGTAGGAGTTATGCAAAAAGGATGTCTTGGTGAAAATAGCAGGTGCATGTGTGAAGGTGTATGTTATGTCATTAGACATCCACGAAATCATCATGGAGGGCTTGTGTGCACACAGGAGGTGAAGATGGACCACCAGCGAGCGGTGAAGCAGTACTCACGCAGTTCAGCAGATCAAGACGATACACTGTGTCATGAGCTGCGGCCGGCCGCAGTGCTGGAGCGCTCCATGGACTACCTACTGGGGCATGTCATGGAAATATTTGGTCGGGATGCCAACCTACAAGACTGGTTCCACTTCCTGTGGGACCGCACCCGCAGCATCAGGAAGGTGAACAATCATTTTGATGATCAATGACAACAGTAAAAAGAAAGTGGTTTTAGGGGGGTGGGGGTGATTACTTTAGGCCTACATACTCTACACGTAGGTTTTGTAAACAAATAATATAGTCATACAAGAATTCAATTTTTGACAGCCAGTGTTTGGCAACGTCATAAATGATATTAAGATCACATCACATCACAAAATTCTGTATCAGCTGATGCGAGAACGATTGTAATAAAATTCCATGTTGGCTATTTTGACAGCCTATATTAGCACAACAGACATCCGAGAAATATGTGGGCAGGATGATTGTAGACAAAATTGTTTATGTATTTTATTTAATATTGTTCCAAACAGCTGTTATTAATGTAACAAATTAAACTTTGTTCTAGAATAATGTGTAAATGTTTAAACGAAATAGAACACCGTATGCGATGGTTTAGCTTCGTTTATGTCTTCATCATAGGCCGTAGCTAGTACTTACTGCTAACGTTGCCACGTGCATGCTTCATATTAATTGCAGAGGCCGCATATCTATCGCAGAGTATTTTTANTACTTACTGCTAACGTTGCCACGTGCATGCTTCATATTAATTGCAGAGGCCGCATATCTATCGCAGAGTATTTTTCAAATATTTCTACATTAATTTGACAAAATGTATTTCAAACCCGAGTTGTTTTGAGCCCACACAAGATGAAAAATGTTCTTTTAAAAGGACGTGCTAGATACATTTATACGACACAGAAGCAAAATAGGTGTCCGTGCTGCCATCTGTCGGCCANCTTTTAAAAGGACGTGCTAGATACATTTATACGACACAGAAGCAAAATAGGTGTCCGTGCTGCCATCTGTCGGCCAGTGCGCACAGCTCGCTTTGGAAACCACGCCCCCGTGAAATGTAACGTTTTACATGTGTAAAGTGCAAATATGCATACAGATTCTCAGAGTTTTAAATTTTTCGCGAGCCCTATAAATATTTTAACGTAACATATTTCCGTGTGAAGCGATTCTGCTTGCTAACAATTTGGATTTGACCTGCAATCCCCAAGCGTTTCTGAGGCTGGTTGCCATTTGGATTTTTTTGTGTTGACTCCCCTCCCATTGCAGCAACAAAGCTAAAATAATTGTTATTTATTTATTAAAACCACGCTTGACTTGTTTGCATAGGATTAATTTTTGCTGCAAATAATATTTGTTAATGTGATATTTTGTCATCTCCAGTCGTATTCGGTACCACGGTTAATTGATAAATAACCTCTACATATACGAACGTCTGTGAACTACAAGATCGTGCGTTTTTGATGAGCAGACGTCAGTTTTAATACTGAAATACTTTATTATTATGAAATGTGCTATCTGACAATTTCCCTGAATTCCTANGAGCAGACGTCAGTTTTAATACTGAAATACTTTATTATTATGAAATGTGCTATCTGACAATTTCCCTGAATTCCTAATGCTTCAAAGTTTCGCACATATTCGCTGTTTATAACGTGTGTAAATATAGTACCCGGACACTTTTAATATTAAAATTAAGCAGTACCGCATTACTCAACTGCAGCCAGGTAATTAACAGTGTGGGCGTGGGTTATTAATAGCAGCTACGCACGACTGGCGCCGGTCAATATTTGACTTTGAACAGGTGGCTCCATGGTTAAGCCGCAACCCGATTAAGCCACTCCTGATAAATCGGGAGTTGCCCGATTATTAGTGTTGCATTTTTTTATGAACTGTAATTCCANGGTGGCTCCATGGTTAAGCCGCAACCCGATTAAGCCACTCCTGATAAATCGGGAGTTGCCCGATTATTAGTGTTGCCCGATAATTAGTGTTGCATTTTTTTATGAACTGTAATTCCATAGATATAACATTTTATAACAATTTTTTCACTCAAAAAAGTTGTACAAACATTTTATAATGTTGATGTGTGACGACCTAGGTAGGACGTCACGTCAAAGAGCGAAGTGTTTTTAATTCAGCGCTAGGACAGTTGCACAGATTGGGGGCCGACTTTACTGCGGAGGCATCTGTAGTATGACCTATCAGACTCGCACTGGTCCCTTACATAATGTAGGACGTGTCTGGCGCCTACTTGGTACAAAANTGTCGCCTGCTGGTGACCGGGGTGCCGGCCAGCTGGCGGGCACATGTTTGGTTGGTGCTGGTGCCTTGCGGGCGTCCGGGTTGAATGGGACCACTTCTAAGCGAAGAAAGTACCCCTGGCGGAGAGAAGTTCGAGGGGGGTAGGGTGAACTGCTCTGGTGTAACCCTAACCGGGTGGCCAAATAGGTTGGCAGGGACGGTAGTGGTGTGGGACTCCTTACTAATTGTCGGGCGGGTTGTGCTCTCTCCCACGGGGATTTACAGCTGAGGGCTGGTGTAGGTAGATTACACAGGGGGTGACAATTTGCGAGGATAGCAGCTGTCCTCCGGGCGTTCCTCCTTCTCCCTCGTCAGTGAGCGAACGTCATGGACAGGATAGGTGCTAATGTTCATCCAGTAGAGTGCGGGAGGCAACAAACCTCTAGCTAAAGAGTACTCTAGAAGTACCTCTTTCAAGATTCATCAGGCCTGGCACCCCCTCCGGCGAGTTTATATGCTCTGGAGGGAATGGGTTAGCTGACTTAGTTGGCCTAGATGCTTCGTCATGTGTCTTTCTAGTGGTTGGGGCTCCACAGTACTTGCGCACCAGGTACATTTACGTACCGGGTTCACAGTATGAGTGACCGTAGAACTTGTTCTGTATGTGATGTACGTGCGGTCCTGGTTAGGGGCTGCAGACATTCCTAATTTACATCAGGAACTGTTGCCAATTCGCGGTCCCCTGCCGTTCCCTTCGAGGGTGATGCTTACCAGGTTGGGGAAAAGGCACACATTATAGAGCAAGGAAAGTCAGAAGTTAGTTAGACTACACATTTTATTTCCTTGAGAATAGAAACACGGTAATCCGTACTACCTCCTATCTCTACACCCACTAGTTGTTTGACAGACTTTGTACAAGAGCAAGACAGCTGTAGGTGCCTGTCGGCTTGAAGAGAGCACGAGAGCTGCCAATTAAGTAGTTGTGAAAACAACTNGCCTGTCGGCTTGAAGAGAGCACGAGAGCTGTCAATTAAGTAGTTGTGAAAACAACTGTACCCTAATTGTGGCTTGCAGTGGTGAAGGACCCCAGGGGCCACCACATATGGTGTGCGTTTCGGGTGTGGTGACAGCTGGCAAGTGTCAGGGGGTAGCGACGACTCTTTGGCTGCTGTGGTAGAGAAGGTGTCGTCGGCTGAAGAACGGGTAGAAGACTGGTAGGTCTTGGAGAGACCTCAGAAGACCTTGTGCTGTGCAGTAGAGAGCCTTAGCACGACTTGTGCTAAGGCGAGCTATGTGGTCAACTGGTGTTTTTGCCGGGCACACAGCGTTATATTTCCCTCGGCTGGAGTGTTCCTGCGTGTTTTGTTTGCTTTTGGTAATCCCCAAGGCCAGCACTCATGTAATGATAGGAAGCCACGTCATCGCCCCCAAAACTTGTAAACCCTCTGAGAAGCAGCGGAGGACATGCAAGTGTGTGCCCCTAAGCGAGCAGCGGCTGCAGTCCGTAACCACACTCAAACCTCCCCGCCACCACCCCGCCAAGAGATGGCAGTAACTGCGCTGCCCGGCCCAATCCTGAAGGGGAGGTGGCCGAAGGTTACCGAGAGTGAACGAAGCATGCGGGAACCCTCCAGCCGAGAGGAATATAACGCAGAGATGCCAATTGAGGCGAGGCAGCTCGCCCTAGCACCATCCAGTGCTAGGACTATCTTCCAACCCCGCTTCTCCCCTAGGAGCCAACGCCAGTTGCCCATGTAGCTCACCTCAGCAGCAGCAGTGCTAAGTCTCTCTGGTGCACAGCCACAGTCTTCCTCAGGACTCTCCTAGACCTTCCACTAACACAGCAGCTGAAGAGTCGTCGCTACCCCCAACACTTGCTATCAAGAGTCACCACACCTGACACACACACCACATGTGGTGCCCCCGGGTCTCTTTAGAACTACAAACCACAATTAGGCTTCCAGTTGTTTTCACAACTACTTGTCAGCTATCGTCTGCTCGTCAAGTCAGCCTCCTCAAGCCGACAGGCACTTTCGCCTGTCTTGCTCTTGTACAAAGTCCTTTGAACACCTAGTCTGTGTAGAGGTAGGAGGTAGTACGGGTCACCGTGTTTCTATTCTCAAGGGAATAAAACATGTAGTTTAGCTAACTTCTGTCTTTCCTTGCTCTGTAGTAAATGTGTGCCTTTTACCCAACCTGGTAAGCATCACCCTCGAAGGGAGCAACAGGGGACCGCGAATTGGCAACAGTTTCCGCGTAGAGTAGGACAGTGGGCAGCCCCTAACCAGGACTGCACATACGTCACACACAAGAACAAGTTCGATGCCCACCCATACTGTGGACCCGGTATGTAAAGGTACCTGGTGTGCAATTACTGTAGAGCACCAAACACTAGAAAGACACACGATGAAGCATCTGTGCCAACTAAGTCAGCTAACCCATTCCCTCCAGAGCGTACAAACTCGCCGGAGGGGCTGCCCGGCCTGACTTGACCCAGGTTTTTCTGGAGTACCCTTGAGCTAGGGGGTTTTGTTGTCTGCCACACTCTACAGAATGAACATTACCACCTTTCCTGTCCATGACGTTCACTCACTGAGCAGGGAGCGGTAGGAACGCCCGGAGGACAGCTGCTATCCTTGCAACTTGTCACCCCCTGTGTAATCAACCTACACCAGCCCCATCTGTAAGTCCCCGTGGGAGAGAGCACAATCCACCCTGCATTTAGTGGAGCTTCACTCCACTACCCTCCCTGCCAACCTATTTGGCTTCCCAGTTAGGGTTCCCAGAGCTGCTCACCCCACCGTCAAACTACTCCACCAGTGATACACTCTCCCCTTGGGAGTGGAACCGTTCGACCCGGAGGACACCAGTAAAGCACCAGCATCAGTCGACCACGTGCCTACCAGCCGGCCGGCACCCCGGTCACCAGCAGGTGACAGAAATCCCAACCTGTTCAGCTATCTGCTCTAGCCGGAGCTGAAGTCTACCAGCCAGGACCAGCGTCTGCTGCAACAGAGCAACACCAATGGTAAGCTAGCCCACACCCGTATGTCCAACGCCCAGAGGCATCACCTTTCCCTCACAGACTTTGTACCTAGTAGGTGCCAGATGCGCCCTACCTTATATAAGGGGCCAGCGCGAGGCTGACGAGTCATTCTACAGACACCTCCTCAGTAGAGTCCACCCCCTACCTGCGCATCTGACGTGGCGCAGAATTAAAAACTTCCACATTTTAGGCATGACGTCCCTCTCCCTAGGCTGTCACACGTCATGACTAGCGTTTTTAAGGGCTCAAAACGACGAGTTAGTCGCGTTTAGCACCAAAGAAAGGAGCCAGTAAAATTATGACGTAGAACTTCTGTATTGGTGGAGCTGGGAGGATGTGTTGTGGAATTGCAGGACATCACTCAGCAGGAGCTGTGTGATGCACGTTGCGTGGCACTCATGGAGCAGTGTGCCAGGTTCCACATTCACTGCGCGGAGCAGCTGGTGGAGGAGGACCCGGCCGTCTTCGACCAGAAGATCAACACTGAGAACCTCACCAAGTGCCTGCAGACCCTCAAGTACATGTACGACGACATGGCATTGAAGTTGCAGCACTGTCCCTGCGAGGCAGAGTTCCGCGCCTACACTGTCCTCCTTAACCTCAACGACGGTAGCTTCATTTGGTGAGTACCGACCCTCATCAGCACTGCGGCTGCTGGTGTACCTACTTGCCTTTTGCAGCACGCACTTTTGTTCATTTACAAAACAAGTCAGTTGTACTAATGCTGTAAAAAAACGATTTGCCTCTTCCTCTTGATTACAAATGTAACACCCATCTTATTTCCAATGTGCCAGTTTTTTTTTCTAAATTTGGGAGTGTTAGTTTTGAGTAAATACATTGTAGCTTGTGCTGTATTTAGTTTTGTAACATATGAAGGGTTTATTAGGTAATGGGTCTACCTCCATTACAAACTCTTCTTTACAGGAGAAACATTTCAGTTTCTCAGTCGCAAATAATATGAGAATTTTAAAAGTGTTATTATTTCATACGTCTTAGTTATTGTGAGAACTAGGCACATAATATAAAATGACATACAGTAAAATCTCAAGAAAATGACCCACACTGGTAATAATGATTCCCTCAAAATAAATATTCTATTTCAGGAAAGTGTAAAATATCTGGTTAAAAACTTGAAAAATTTGAAGGAAACGGGATGAAAACTAAGTTTGTTGCACTAATTTTGGTCGAGAACCATTTTGTGATTCTATTTGCCACTACTGTACAACACAGAAGCAGGAACAATATAAAAATAGACATCATTAGCCAACCCATCACTGTCTGCCCCTTCCATCAATGTCGCCAGTGTGTAGAGGCCGCCCTTTGTAAGGCCTCATAATTGGTAAATAGGTAGTTGGACTTAGTGTATCCTAGACAATGAGGTCATTAGAGATGATAGTGCCTCATAATAATATAAACACTATATTGAACTGCTGAAAGGAGAAAGAAAGACTACCCTTTGACACTACTGTGAACTAATAATCCCAAGTTGATGTCAATAATCAATTTCCTTTTTTTGGTATATAATGTTATTTGGACAAGAGTTAAGGTTACAAGTAGGCCACTAGGCTACCAAAAATTATAAAAAGACATAAATTAAAGTACTTACAGTCTAGTACTTGTCAACAAGTGCACACACACAAATGATGACACATTTTTCACGCAGTTGCATTATAGCAATGTTTTGGTGGCTAGGCCAGCTTTATCAGGCGGCGAATTGTAGACACTGCAATATGGTGGAACATACCACATCCAAGACAACAACTGTGCAACAGAAAATCTGACTTATCAGCTACAGTGCCAACACTGAAATGCAGAAAACTCAGAAGCTAAATATTTTCATGAGACAGCAAGAGCGGAAATTGGAATTATGATTAATTTCCTTTATCTGCTAAAGGCGGAGT
Source organism: Clitarchus hookeri (assembly GCA_002778355.1). Lineage (NCBI taxonomy): Eukaryota > Metazoa > Arthropoda > Insecta > Phasmatodea > Phasmatidae > Clitarchus > Clitarchus hookeri. Next base: position 37,277 of record NQII01006540.1, read on the forward strand.
AAATGGATATTTACAATCCAAGAGTGCTTCAAAACTGTAGACATGAACACACTTTACTGTAGAAATTAGCACAAAAACAGGGCCACGAATTTGGCCTAAGAAGCTGTGCTTGACAAAATGTTTTGCCTAGTATACTAGAAAATATGATGTTATTCAATCACAAAGTATTTTAAAATGTAGGTGTATTCCTGCTAAAATTATTTGAAGTGCAGATAACACATTACCAACAAAATACAAATATTATCTGCATTGTAAAACTTAAGTACCGTCTCTTTTCTATGAGTAGCACGGCTACATGTTTCCACCACAGCTGTTATGCTAAAGACAAACTTTTGTAAACACATACTATGAATCCAATGCATACATTTTTCTCAACTTGACGCGTGATGCATGGTTACATTTTGTTTTTTTTTTTGGTGTAACTCCATATTATCACGTGCATATCAGGTGTCCCAGAAGAGATACGAACCCCGACTGGCCACCACTCAGGCCAGCATTCCGCTTCCTTAAACACAACGGGTACCTGGAGAGCAGAATGCACCTCAAGAAAGAAAGTATTATAAATCGCCCCCGCCCAACACAATACCGTGAGAAGGGAGACCAGTCAACAACGCAAGAGAGTTGCCCCTAAGGGAGCGGCGGATACCACCTGCACACCAGGCAACTACCCCATTTCCAGTCTTCCCCGAGAGATTGCAGCCAGTGCAGTACCACCCACAAAGGGAGGAGCCACCCCACTGGAATTGCCAGATGGCCGAAGGAACCTGAGACACCCCCTGGCCAGGAGAATAAAAGGCCCTGCAACGCCGCATAATCTCAGTTTATACCAGCAACTCGCCTTAGCACCAGTCGTGCTAAGGCTCTCTGCTCTATCTGTTCTCCTCCGCCTCGTGAGGAAATGCCCAGCTATCACCATTGACCAAAGCTGAACTCCTTCAGCATGCACTGCAGCCCCGATGAGTTGTCGTTCCCCTCCACTTGACACTTGCCATCAACCCACAACATCCCATAACCCCTTAAGTCCCTTCAGGACAACACAGCTTTATTTAGGGTACAGTTGTTTTGACGGCGACCTACTTCGTTGATCTAGCTCTTGAAGCACGCCCCTCATGCAGACTCTTCAAGCTGACAGGTCCCTTCAGCTGCGTTTTGTTTCTTTCACCTTCCGTAAGTTAATCAGTGAATTGATTTACAGCAGGAGAGTATGGGTCACAGTGTTCTATTCTGGACGGAATGAAACAAGCCTATAGTCTAACTGCTGTCTCTTCCTTCTTGAGTGAACTGTAGTCCTTCCTGGTAAGTATCACTCCGCAAAAGAGAGGCAAGGAACCGCGGTTTGTGATCTGATTTTGCGAATCTGGAGTAGGACTGCGGCCTGTCCTCAAAAAAGGACTTGGCGTATGTCACCCGAAACACTACACATTAAATGGCCACCCATACTATGGACCAGGTACGCAAAGATGTCTGGTGCACATGTACGGTAGAGTCCCGACTACTAGCAAAACAAACACTCAATGAAGAGGATAGATCAACCTCGTCAGTTAACCCACTCCATCCACCGCGTACAGACCTGCCGGGAGTGCCAGGTCTGACAACCCCTTCTGAGTTACATTTAGCTAGGGGTATTGTTGCCTGCCACCCAAGTGCGTATGTGAACTGTAACACATTTTTCTTGTAATCTCCGTTCACCCACAGAAGGGGAAGTAAGTGGAGCGACAAGGCAGCTGCTATCCTCGCCAAGAAACAGGCACTGCTTAGCCAACCTTCACCAGCCTTGAGGTGCTTGACCACTCTGGAACAAGCTCAATGCACCTGTCAACTGTTGAGGCCTCACCTCTCACAGTTCCCCCCTTAATTTGTTTGGCCACTTGAAGTAGACCCCCGGAGCCGCTCACCCCATCGTCCAGTACCTTCGCCAGAGCCTGCCCCTGGTACTGGATGTCGAACCCNGGGATGGTGGAGAGGTTGGTGGGTGAGTGGCAGAGGGTTGACGAGAGTGAGGGGGGGGGGGTAGCAAGGAGACAGCTTTTGTGCTAGATAACTGCTTCCCCTCTGTAGTCATGTAAATGGGGGAAGAAAGGTGCCTAGCTGAGACAGAGAGCGAGAGAGAATGGAGGCGAGGATGCCACACTGGTTGCTAGGTAACAGCTTCCTCTCTTGTCAGACATGTAATTGGAGTAAGTAAGGTTGTTTCTGATTGCCTACTCCCAAGCATCAGCTGAACTGGAGAGGAGAGCACTGCGCTTAACATATTTCACACTCAGTTATTAGAAGTTTGCATAAACGTACAGTTTAAAGATGATTGTTGCATAAATCTTAAGTTACTTGACCGAAGGAAGTTTTGATCAATATGATCTTTGATAAATGATAAAAGCATATAATTGGAAGATTATTTATATAGGAATTTTGCCAGGACCACTGAACTTTTTTGGTATACACAGTTTTTCAGTACATGCACTTTTTTTACTTAGAGAATACATTCTAAAACCACAACAGACTAATTATCCAATAATAATGCTTATGAGGCCTTATCCAATTCAACCCTTCATATGTATATCTTGTGCAACACAGTCAAACTCGACTAAAACACAAGATTTTAAAACTGAATATACAGTATAAAAATATTTTTTTCTTGGGAGGATGTTCAAAATGTGGGGTGCTGGTCCTAAACGAGAGCAGGGTGGTGCAAGGGTCAATACAGTAATTAGCATAGCTCTTCTATAACAACTTTTTTGTAACAGTGTTTCATAAAAACTTATGTGTTATTAACTTACTAATACTTATACATCTGCAGTATAAATATTAATTAGTTTTAAAGAGCTGTAGCACAGCAGTTTTATCACATGGACATGTATCAACTCCATAGAGTATGCACAGAGCAGTTCCTGCAGTACCTAATGAAATGGTGGTTGTTGGCTGTGTGTTGTAATGGATAATAATTAATAACTAATATGGAGGATGCACTCTGGGCTGGGATAAACCACCACTGAAGTGATAGGTCTTTTGATTGGGGGCCCATATACCCTTTTAGGGTGAAGGGGCATGAGATCATACCATGGAGCAGCAATGAAATGCAAGCATTGTGAGGGAATGAGAGGCCGCCTAGAAAATCTGCTGGCTGGTGGCAATTTCCACCTATTTCCCCATGTAACTCCACCAAGAATTGGGCGGAAAATGAGGCGGGCGAAGCCGGTGAGCTGCCGCTTGCCCACTGTAGCCCTTGTCGTGTGTTGAGCAGCGTGGTCATGCTGGCAGGGAGCTGAAGCGGGTGCGACCGGACATCCTGCACTCGAGCGAGGTGCAGTTTGTCCTGAGGGTCTATGCAGCCATCCACAGCCAGAACTACATCAAGTTCTTCAAGCTGGTGCGGCAGACTACGTACTTGAACGCCTGCCTTCTGCAGCGCTACTTCCCCCAGGTGCGCACTGAAGTGCTCCTCTCGCTCTGCAAGACCAGCTGTCCATCCAGAGTGCGCATCCTGGTATGTACCATCTTATTCTGGTTGTCTCTTTTTAGCCTCTATTTAATTATTTTAAAGGGAACAATACCTAATGTCTCAAAATTTTGACAAGAATACTTCTTCAAAATTAGACACACATAGGTAACCAAGATGGAAACTGCAATGTAACGTATGCAGGGTAATCCATTCCAACAATATATCTTTGTGACTAGTAACTAAAGCCAAAATTTATGGCGTTATTTTAATAAAAATGTTGTTATTAAACATTGTATATTTTTTTTTATAGTCATAAAAGATTTACTTTGTGTGCATCAATACGTACTTACCAAATTCAGTTGTGATGACTTTGGGTGACTACAATAAGTGATTATTAGGAAAATATTTTAGCTTTAAAAAATTCAATATTTTGGTGTAATTGCATTTATTTTTATGCATTCTGAGTATAGTTAACAATAATGTATACTTCCACACATGTTGATGTAAACGTGCGTGCATAAGTGTGTGTGTGTTATTTTAATTCTAAAATATTTCCAACTTCACTTGCCATGATAGTTGTTTACCAACACACAAAATTATTAGAAAGTTGGCAAGAATAGCCCAGTGAAAACGCAACTGATAGACACAATAACTGTAGATTGATAATACTATAATAGGGTAACAGGCTGGTGTTTACCATAAACAAAACATAGCTGGGTGGGAATGGAGAATTTGAACCTAAAAAATTTTGGGCAGGGCTGGAAATAAATTATTCAGACGAGATTGGGAATACATCATTAATAAATAAAGAAAATCTCTATTATTGCATCTACATATAAAGGCATTTCGCACACACTTTATTTGGCATTTTGTTTGCAAGACAGTTAACTTACACTGCTCATTTGTGAAACAATTGCATGGAAATGTTTTTCTTGTTATAATCAAACGTGTTTTGTTTTCGAAATGGCAGGGCTTATTTTATTGAGTACTATCAGTGCTGCCACAGAATTAAACCAACAGCGCTTGTAGTCTAGTAAAGAACCATGGCAGATGCCAGACGGTCGTTCCAAGCCGTAAGATGTCGAGAAACTTTGTTTCCTTTTACGATAACGCTATTTTTTAATATTTTTAAATTTTTTAATCTTGGAAATCTTACAACAGTACAAATATAATTTATTCTTGTCCCTTGCCAAGTCATAATGCAAACATTGAAGTATGTGCACGTAATTTACGATGGGAACAAAGAAACATCATATCAAAGCCACAAGAATGCACAAAAAGTGCAAAAGTGAACATTGCAAGAGTGGAATAAAAAGTTTGTTTTCATCACGTACAAATTAATAAAGTGTTACGTTCTTTAGATAGGTCCTTTGCCACGGTAACATTGAAACCATCTGCTATGTGGTAGGTTTTTTAAACATTCTTGTTTATAAGAGTGAGAAAAGTATAAATCACGCAAAAAGTGAGGCTGTGTTCGAATTGGCACATTTAGTTTACTAAAAGGTAACGTCATCTGAATTAGTCATCAAAATTATGACGTACTTGGTATTTTATTTAGTATTTAGTTTTTACTTTTTAGTATGTAACGAAACTTGCTAAAATTTAAAACTACCAAATCTCAACCAAATCACAGCTACTAAATACTAATATACTAAATGGTGAATTTGAACACAGCCAATACAGTTTTATTTTCAGATTATTTCCGCATCTTATATGTTGCATCTCATATGTTTTTATGAACTGGGAGCACTTTATTATATTAGTAGTAGGGCTGCAACGGTGCTGGTAAACATACACTGTCCATTTTATCAGCTTGTTTTATATATACTTGGTTGGAACTGTATGTAATATTGTCTGTCCCAATTCTAAGCAGAGGCGTGATTTTGAAAGACTCAAATTGATAAAAAAAGGTTGGCTTACAATTGGATAAATACTGTATTTATGTAAAACCATGGCACTGTCCTCCATATAGCTTAACTCTTGATTTTTTCACCTTTTGTTCCACAGTCACACTTTTTTATACCCTGTGATTTTAAACTTTCCGGTATTTTACTCATACGCTGTGGTTCCTTTAACGACGTCTCACCTAGCTGGTGGTCAGTGGCATCATTGGGCGTCTGAGCCCCCCCCATCCCGATGGGGTTGTTGGAAGGAACTGGCGCCCGAGCTCTGAGCAACTCAAAGATAGCTCGCTGAACCCGGGGTGGAGCACTGCTATGGATAGGCTGTATAGGTACCCTGGTGGGTGCGTAGCTGTGTTATTGGATTTCTGTAATTGGTGTTCCAGGCGCCTCACCACTTTCATCACAGCCGGGGACGTTCATGGACTGCTGGCTTCTTGGGTAGGGTAGGGTAGGGGGTAGTGGTGGAACCACACATGGAACGTGCCACAGGAGACGGAAGAAAGTACGTCTGAGCTGACAGTGGTTTCCCTGTGGCATGCTGCAGTTTCTCTCTTCCAGGTGCAAAAAACTCTGCTGGTACTGTGTTCAGTTTTCACCAGGCTCCCAGCCAGAACTAGCACCTGCTTGGCTGCTTTATCCTGTCCAGCTCGATGACTAGGCTTGTAGTCAGGAGAGAGCCCAGAGAGAGGTAATTGGTGTTCAGTAGTGGTGGGCACAGCCTGACATGTTCAATGGAAAAGAAGGTGGTTAGATCCAATCTGTGGAGGAAGAGCCTGGGTGGCCTTCTGGAGGGTGATGACTTCCCTCATGTAGTGCCGTCGTGGGACGGGTCTCCGTTGTTCGGTTATCGGAGAGGGCGGGATGTCACTGGCTGCTCAGAGTCCCCTTGGTTGGTTCATGTTCCACGTGCCTAGGGAATGCCTACGTGCAATTACGTCGACAGGGTGGGACGTTGCCGGCAGACCCAAGCACTCCACAGAAAGGGGCAACAGCAGGGTTGAGCACCACTCCCGTGTGACTCAGCAAGGTGGGATATCACCATAAGATCCAAGTAACAAGCGAAGTCGGAGCTCTGTCTTTTGGTTAAACACCTTTGACACCTAATGCACGCAACGTGGAAAAATGAAGGAAGGGGTACAAGCCCATTATCCCTCTAAGGGAAACAGAGTCTCCTTAACGAGGATTTTAAGGACACCGTATGGGCTGACATGGTTGCATCCTGGGGGGCGTCTGGCCCTGACTCACCAGAGCGTAGGAGTCACACTGACACATATGGCCGACGGATCTGAAAGATTTTCATATCACGTGTTGCGCAGTGTATAGGCGACAGAATGTCCACACGACCGCACCAACTGCAGTAATTTTATCAAGTGATGTTTTGTACCGGCCAGAACAACTTTTGTACATTCCAATGCCATCTAGTGGCAGTTCCCAAACTAAATTTTAATGTATCATGCTACGAGAGACCCACTAATTCATGTATCTTTCTGCGTGGGATGCGCTGTTCCAGGGTCATTCACTTCTTCTTTTTGGTTACTGCTAGACGTGTTTGGTGCTATCTCTTTTATGGCCTGCCCGGTGATTGGGCATTTAGAAATAGCTGCAAGTACACAGCTATGCACTGTAAGTGATGTTATGTTATGTTCAGAGGATTATAATCAAAAGAAGAATAGATAATTATATTTAGCGGATTCAGTGGGTGTTCTGGAGGCGCAGGCACGACAGTAAAGGTGGTTTACAATTACGTAGTAGTGCGGGGGAGGACAGGTTCTGGCGTGGTCAGCCCAGGAAGGAATGCACTCTTCCTGGTCTTGGGGTAAAGCTCCTGCTGGAGTCTTATCACTTGATCGGTACAGGAGCGTGTGTTTCACGAGGGATGGTGCTCGGGCCTATAGCGACTTGGGAAGAGGGCCCCCTGATTCCCCTCGGTGAGAAATTGAGTGAGCTGTGTCACTAGTTACGGACCTCAACTGCCCCTCTGAGTTCACAGCGTTCCCCATATACGGACTCTACGGCTCTCAGTAAGTGGCGTCACTAGCACGTACCCTCAGAGTCTTAATGTCTTAATGTGTTCTCCTCAAGCCTCAGGAGTCTCAGAGTAATGTTCTCTCTCCCCTTGCCACAGTGGTGCTAGAAGAGTGGCGTTACCAGGTAGTAACTAGACACCAAACATTGACAAGAGGTGAAAACGTCCTTCAGTGGGGTCTTTGGTCCTAAACTCTATCGTTGTGATTGTGCGTGCACCGAGAAGTAGATAAGTAGATATGCACACAGAAGGAAAAGTGGGTAGGGGAGGTGAATGTGAAAGAGAATGATTGGACCAAAATAGAGGTTAACTGGTAGATATATGTTTTATTCCATCAGCAGGAATTTACAAGACATACCTCTGATCTGTGCCTTCTAGCGTCTGATGGATGAGGGACCAAGTTTGCCAAGCTATTTGCTACAGGGCGGCAGTGAGATATTGATCAAAGTTCACGGCAAGAGAAACCTCGGTACAATTATGCCCGATGCGAACGAGGCACGTTGCCAACACTCGAAGCTAGGAGAAGGCCCTGCGACAAGAGCTTCTGTCTGTGTTTTGAGAAAAACGCAAGTTCTGACAATAGTAACGATATACGCTAGGTCTAACTGCTACTGCTGAAGGCAAGCAGTATGGCAAGCGTGGCGAGATAGCGAAAGTTGCAGAAACATGCTCCGGTCAGAACTGCTTGCGAACTGCCCTATCTGGAGGGCGTGCATAAGAATAAATACCTACAAGAGATGCGGCGAGCGAGGGGTGGCTGGCGCAGGCTGCTTGGAGCGGGAAGTCTCCCCTGATGTACGGCAAGCGTGCACGTTCGGTGCCTGCTGGCCAGGGCGAGGCAAGCAAGGGGGTGGGTTTACCCACTCAGACTGGAGCACGGCATCGTGCGAATTACCGGCCTCTCAGGTGGCAAGGGGTTGAGTCGTTTGTGAATAGGAACAGTACAGTGGAAACACAATCCATCTAACATGGATGGATCGAAAGTCTGTGTCCACCGAAAATTTTCTGTGTTCTCGACAAAATTACTATGTAAATAATACTAATCAAGTCCGTTTTTGCTGAACTCAAAATTTAATTTTTACCCCACCAATCGAACAAAAGTTTCTGTGGCATTGCTGAAAATTACATGCTCCTATAATGTAACAATGATTTATTAACAAAAAAGTATACGTATCAACTGTACTCACCATAGCATACAAAGTCGGTCTACAGTACATTATCTACACATGCACAGGTAATGCTAATAGAAAACACAAATAAAATAAATTTTCAACACACGTTTTTTTTGTTTACGTCTCACTGCCCTCCGTTTAGTTCTATTTATGTAATTTACCATTTCCGAAATAACCTGTTGTTGAATTTGTCACAATGTCGCACTTAACTCCTACCTTGTTGTAAAATATTATAAATTATAACAATTGACATCTCAGACTACACATCATGTATTTAGAGAACACTAAATACAAAAAAAAACTGAAAAATGTGGAAATACAGTTCATTTGTGCATCAAATATGTACTGTAGAAATTTTATAAGACGTTCAGCAAGTAATTGTAACGTTTATGGTGGAAGCCATGCTGGTAACGGAACGACCAGCGACCACAAGAAACAGCGGTGCAATGTTTTTGAGATATTGATTCGCGATGCGACGTTGTCAACAACACACGCAAGTTTTTCACTTGAATATTTTTCCATGAATATTACGAATGCATGTGTGTATAATTGCAACACTAATAAATACGCCCGGAAATTTAAGAAAAAAGGCAACGCAAAATTAATGATACCCTATTCACTGCACTTTATAAATCACAATATTGAAGAACATTTTTATTTATTTCAGTATGTTTATACAGACACCTGAAACCACAGTTTCAGTAACTTAGGTTTCGGAAAGCAGAGTTTGTGTACGGTATAAACGCTGCCAAAGTGAGGTTTCGCCATATCTCAAAACCGAGGTTTGTAACCAAAGCTCTGTGTAGAATTTTAGGTTTCGTGCGTGGTTTAAACAAAGAAACTTTGGTTTTGTTTGTAGATATGGTATGAAATCTACAACTAGGATATGTTGAAGTGTAAAACAACATGTTTAATTGCTTAAAAATGTGTGTAAATGCAAAGTGATTATATCATTTTGCTGTAAATATGCACACACAATATAAATATATTGCATCTTAAAAAAAGTTACGAAATACTGTTTTTAATTAATAATGTTTTATCAAGCAATGTATGCAATTTAAATAACTTTTTAGTCATATTTATGAATTTCTGTAAAATGTATTTCCTTTTCGTATCACCATAACAAAAAGGATTAATTGTTTTTCATTGTTTTGATACTAGTGATTTCCGCCATAAAACAATACACAAAACACAAGTTTTCAAAATGGAGTTTTGTTTGACTGTATAACATTCAACTAAAATCTTAGTTTGGAAAGTTGGGTTTCTGAAACTGAGGTTTCGGCTGACGGTACAAAAGTACTGTTATCTAGTAACTGTGACTGTTATTAGTTGCTCTATGGATAATACTTCTGCTACATCGGCAGCTATTTCCTGTGCACGTGCTTTCAAAAGAGGTTTTTAAATACGGTTTTTATTAAGTTTGAGTATGAGTACCGGAAAAAATTAGAGTGGATTGTTTATTTGTGTTTTTTATATATATATAAAGTCAACACTTCTTGGTACCCTTGAGAACTTTATAACAGGGTTGTACTGTATTATTAATGTTTCCTTTAATATTCGCCGAACATGCAAGCCACCCTCAGCCTTTCACAATCACCAGCGCGGCACAGCCGAGGAAGAGAGGGGATGGCAGAAGCCTCCCCAGCAGACAACATCAGTAGAGAGGGAAAATATAAGGCAGTGCACTCAAGAAAATGACATTTGTTTCTGGGCATCTCGCCCCAGCTGGGGCTCTCTGCCAGCTCCTCTTCTCCGAGGAGCCACTGCAGAATGACGAGCAGCCCTGTCCAATTGACCACCGGCAACTAGTCACAGTACCCCAGTGGTACTCTGGCCAACTCCTCCTCCCTGAGAAGTCCCCCCGCCAAAGGAAAATCAGCAGACAATGAGCCACGATACCCTCAATGGTATCCTGACTAACTCATCCTTCCTGAGGAGTTACCGCTGAAGAGAGTTCATCTCATGCAGCTTGCCTCAGCACCTCCTTGTCCTGAAGCTCTGTGACTAAAATGCTTCACCCAAGGAGCCTCCACCAAAGAAATGACCAGTCAGCTTCCAGCAACCCGCCGCCTTCCAGTAACTAATGACCAACCACAGAACCCCGCATTTCCACCCACAGAAGGGGTACATAGTGGCGCAAACGCAAGGCCGCAGCTGTTCTCTCTGTTGGCTAGCCGCTTGGTATTTGCCCCGAGCCTAATCATGCATATAAACTACTCATGGCACAGGTGCAAGCCACCAGGGAATCGGTGATGCCTTACTTCTCGATATACCCCACAGGACTATTTGGGCCCTTGATTCGTACACCAGGGAAGGACCATCCTGTAGTCACCCAACTCCAACTGGGACTACCTGAGACTTCGAGAAATGCCCAGAGAGAACCTGCGACTAGTCACCAAATCACGGACTATCTGTGACATTGGGAATTGCCCAGAGAGAACCTGTGACTAATCACCACATCATCTCCAGCTGCCAGGACCAACGCCGTCTCCACTCCAGCTCGTGGTCAGCCGACACCTATGACCCACAGCTGGTGCTCCTTACCTGCCACAGTTCCAGCCCGACCAGTACCCTGGGTAGAAGGGCCTCCTCAGCAAACAACCAACTGGTAAGACAGTGAAAGTATGGCCACCACCATCCACACCCTGCTCATCAAGAGGCCTCATCTCATAAGCCCAGATTACGTCGCTTGCCGTCAACCAACAAGGCCGACCGTGCCTAGGGGATCAATCAAAGCGAAGTGGCAAATGTTACAATCACCTCCTTGATAAAGAGGTCGGCACATCACGGGCAACACTGACCTGCCACCCACAGGAACTTTGCTCCCGTGCGACTTTACTACGCCCTAATATAGCCATCACATGTTAGTCTGAAGATGATATACTTCTGATTATAATGCATTCAGAATCACAAGGGTGATCCACAAATAAGATCTTAGAATACTGGCTGTCGTTCTATGCCTCTCGTAATACTATCAGACATTCATTGTGGCGTTGGGAATGCCGTGGTTGGTTTGGTGCAAAGAGGTCATTGGGGTGTGTCTATTTATACTGACTACCTATATCAAGTTTTGTACCATCCTGTTTTTCATTCATCAGATGTTTAATATTTTTTGCCAGAGATGCATAAGGAAGAATACACAGGTATGTACCAGACCACCTACAGTAATGTGTTTCTCATCCCAACAACCTGGGAAATCTAACGTTTACTTTTGCGTACTGTACCATTACCTTTGTTTCTCCCAAGACTTTTGGTTGTATAGTGTATTGATGCGCACGGGTGTTATCATTCACCTCATCTAGCCTCGCCACAGCCGCGGCCCCATCCTAAGAAAATGTGTTATGCCGCACACACCGCAGCTCGCCTAGAAGCCCAGGGTTAGCTTGGCCCAGCTGATGCATCCCTTTGTACTGTAACCCACTTCGCACCACAACGCCGCTCTCTACTTCTCCGGCTTTTGGCCGCCTTCGGCCATCTCCGCCGGTACTCCACCTCCCTCTCTCTCCGAAACCTCTCTGCTACCCCCGCACCCTCCGTGCTGGCCCTGTGCATCGCGTATAAATAGAGCTCTCGACCTGCAGTTCAAGGTTGCTGTTTTGCACAGTTCCAGTTGCAGCCTGTTACTCTGCCCAAGCCTCATACCGACTTTGTGTCATCCTTCGCGGAACGTCACTGCCAGAGAAACTACCGACTTCATCAAGCCATCTCTGCTTTACGCCGGTTTGTCGAGAGTCATACTCTTTACAATACCACCATGCTGCTCGCCAGCATACCGAAGCCGCAGCGCTTCTAGCTACTTTGTAGCTTAGCCATAGTTGACACGAGTCCGAGTATCACTGACTTGGCGTCGCCCTCACCCCCTGCACTGCTACATCTTCTGAGACCTAGGAAATGTACCAGTTGGCATCCTGGGATCGGGCCTTCTGTCCATAGTCAGGGAGAGGCTGGTTTATGTGCGTTTACTGACCAGTCAATAAACAGACATAATCCTCCGTTATCACTCCCAGCACTCTGTTTTTCTCTACCTTGCTACTGCTATCTCCTGCTTCATCATCATCCCATTTTACATTCTTGCAGGAGTAGTCACAAGCCGGAACCTTCGTTCCCTACCTCAGCCCTCTCAAGAACTGTCTCGATGTGGAGCTTAGAAAGCCTGCCTTCCTGAGTAACACAATTTTTTGGACTATTTCCCCTTCCAGTATGTGACTGGGTCTGCCAGTGACATCCTGCTTGCCAGGTTACTTGCAGGAGAACGATAGGCTAACCCCCGACAAGGAGTCTCGTTTCTCTGTGTATGCTTGGGTCTGCCAACGATGTCCCCTCGCCAAGTAAACACAAGAACAGATGCCTCGATCCTGCTACTGATACCTTCTCTCTGGTACTTGGATCCGCTAGCGACGTCCCGCTCACCAAGCCACTTGACTGAACGCCATTAGACCAGGCTACCTACCCCGTTGACAGCCTCTTCTTATTTCCTTCAGGCTGTGCTTACTCCTTGGAACACCCACTGCCCACGTGTCTGTACTGTCACTCGCCTTATGCCTCATCATAGGGCTGGGTAAGGGGAAGCAGCGAAGCATGAACTAACCCTGGGTTGGAGTCCTGTAGAGTACGGATCCGGGTGCGAACCGTGTGTACTCCTGGAAGAAGGAAGAAGCAGTTTGCCAAAGAGGGTTGGCTGGCAGTACATCCAGGGCACCGCAGTGTCTGATCTGGCACGTGCCATGTGCCACGTCGCCACTACCACCGATTCCGCCCAAGAAGCCAACCACCTTCGTTTGGCCTGCTTGTACCAACAAGGAGGTCAAACGTCTTAACCTTACACCTGACACAAGTACCTACTCGTCTCATGCTAGCCAGTGCACCTCCCAAGGTCCAGCACAGTGTGATCGACGTCACTAAACCAACCACCACCGGCCCCGAGAATAACCCTGTCAGAACAGCAACTTCCGCTTCTCAGTCATCTGGGCGGGAAAGTGGGGGGAGCCTTGAAGTCGCCCGCTAACTGCAAACCCAATAGGGTGAGCATCACTGTGTTGATGGAAAGGGGGAAATGTGCAGCTCCCTAGGATACAGGGTCATGTGAGACTCCATTCCTTGTTGTTCTGTTAAGTGGATGTCTTACTGCCCCATGTTCCATGACAACGGTCAGAAAAAGAGAGATTCAGGAGGGCCATGCTATCAATAACCCCTCCCATGATTGACCTGGGCTGATGGGACTTCCCTCGAGTCAGCTATTCAGGGCTGCATTACTTTCCATTGTGCAACTTGACTGGTGCAAAGATAGTGCTGCAGGTGATTGCCAGGTCTTGCAGAGGCATCCCCTAATAATCCTTTAAGTCTTGTGAAAACATGGAGAAATTTTAATTGCTTGTTGATGTGGTTCTATTTTACATTTTCATATTTTCGTGAAATGAAGACAGACGCTTAAAAAACTTAGGTGTTTCACATTTGGCAGCACATTTTTTTTGAAGAAATAATCATATATTTGTGTGCCATATTTGTAAGAATGAAAAAGTGCAATGTAATTAGCAATCCCATCACAAAAAGAAATAAATACAGTTTCACATGCATGAAACTAGAAATTGAAATATTACACAACATGTTAAAATTTAATTTTTTGGGTGCTCGGAAGGTATGTTAAGTTGAGTTTTTAGTTGTAACTATGCTAGACCCTTAATTTCCAACAGTTTGCACATACCCTAATGTATTAATTTTGTCCTGTATGTGAGTAGTAACATAGCTTGTGTGTTGGTGGTTGCAGTTCCCAGTGGGGAAGCTGATGAAGCTGATGGCATTTGAGAGCCTGGCGGAGACATACGAGTTCCTGGACTCCTGTGGACTGGCAGAGTATGACAGTGAAGATAAGAAGTGCGTTGTTCTGTACCGCGGAGCTGTCTCTGTGCCCAAGCTACCACCGCAGATGTACCGTGCACCCCGCCTCATTGAGTCCAAGATGGCCGGGACCCTTGCTCAGGTAATGCAGATGTAGGGGGTTAGGGGGTAGAGATTTTAGTTGAAATATTGAAGGTGTGTAACTACTAGTCTACTGCGTCCTTGGAAGTGATGCAAGAAGCAGCAATGGAAAACAGGGGTGAGGGAAATGGGAGTATGCAGAGAAAACCTGCCTGCCAACAGTAACATCTGCAATGATTTCCATATAAAAAAATCAGGAGAGAGATAGACAGAGCTTCCAGGAAAACCATCATGCTCCAGTGCCGCACCGAGAGCATGCAGAAGAGTGGTAAAGATAGAAGCAAACGCTGCCCACATTAAGGTGACCGTCCGACATCACCCAACCACCAAAATTTGGCGTGTTGATTCTACGTCACAAGAGTGGGAGGGGTCCATTGACGTGTGATGCATAGTACACATTCTTTTTTTTTGCTGCAAATCTGTATCATTACGTGCGCACAACGTTCCCCAGAAGTGATACAAACCATGAATGGCAGTCACCCAGGCCAGTATTCCGTCTCCATAGATAAGGAGGATGCCTGGAGAGCAGAATGCACCAGAGCAGAATGCACCTCAAGAGAGAGAATAATATAAATAATATAAAGCTCCCCCTTAAAACAACCCAGTGAGAAGGAAGACCAGCCGACAATGCCAGTAAAGCTGCCCCATAGCTCGTGCAGCCGATACTACCCGCAAATGGGCAAAACCCTGCTTCCAGCCGCTCTCGAGAGATGGCAGCCAGTGCAGCTCCGTCTACGAAGGGAGGAGCCACCCCGTCACAGCTGTCCGAAGGAACCTGAGACACCCCTAGCCCAGGAGGATATATGGCCCTGCACCGCCGCAGATCAGCAGTTGATACTCACCTTAGCACCAGTCGTGCTAAGGCGGGCTGCTCTGTATGCGCTCCTCCGCCTTGTTAGGAAAAGCCCAGTAACCACCAGTGACCAACGCCGGTCTTCTTCAAGCATGCGCTGCAGCTCTGAAGAGTTGTCGTTCCTCTACACTTGACGCTTGCGGTCAACCCCACACCCCATACTCTCCCCTTAAATCCATTCAGGATAACATAGCTTGAGTTAGGGTTTAGCTGTTCCGACTGCTACCTAATTTGTTGCTCTTGCTCTTCTAGCACGTTCTTCAGGCAAGGCTCTTCGAGCCGACAGGCCCCTTCACCTCTCTTTTGCTTTTACCTTCCGTTAGTTAATCGGTGCATTGATTTACAGCAGGAGAGTATGGATCCCCGTGTTCTACTCTGGACAGAGTATAATACGTTACTAGTCTAATCGCCGTCTGTTCCTTCTTGTGTGAACTGTGCGTAGTCCTTCCTGGTAAGTGTCACCCCGCAAAGGAGAGGCAGGGAATCATAGTTTGAGAACTGGTTTGCCGAATCTAGAGTAGGACTACGACCTGTCCCCTAAATGGAATTGAAGTATGTCACCCAAAACACAATCCTTTAGACGGCCACCCATACTGTGGACCAGGTGCGCAAAGGTACCTGATGCGCACGTAAAGTAGAGCCACGACCACTAGCAAGACACACGATGAAGAGGATAGATCACCCCTGTCAGTTAACCTACTCCATCCACCATGTACACTCGTAAACCCGCCGGAAGAAAAGCCAGGCCTGACAAGGAGGGATCTACCCATTCTGGGCTACAGTTTAGTGAATGATATCGTTGCCTGCCACCCCAGTAGGGACTTAAATCGTAGTACCTAATCCCTGGTAGATGCCATTCACCCATAGAAGGGGAAGTAGGTGGTGCAACATGAAGGCAGTGCCTATCCTCACCACATTAAAAATGCACAGACTGTATGTATTATCTAAATCACTGATCCAACCCGAAGAGAACCAAAATTTAAACCATTTTTGACTGAGTTAGGCAGCATGACATCCGGCCGAACAGAATGCAAAAAACTGCTGAGTTTCACATCAAACATCAGAGTTCGCCATTGTGCAATATGGCGTTGAGCTTATTAAACAAAAAAAAACAGTTGGTGGCAGTGAAAAATAACCGCACGCACTCAAAGTTAACCCAACAAAAAAACTAAGAAGAAAGAACTGTTTGCAAATAACTGTAAGCCCTGTCGCACAACCTAACAGTGTGAATCACTTAAATATTGTAAGTTTACATGGCCTATAGTAGCACAACTTGTGTGTAGAATTGGGTGGAAATAGGTTGACTGGTTGAGATATGGCATAAAAACTTTTGTTTCTCAATTGGTGGTATCGTACAAAAAGGCCTAAAAACAGGCCATGTATAAGCATATCTGATGCGTCTAATACATAATGTCAGTATATAAAGTTTTGTTGAAATTTGTAAAATTATTTAATAGACACTATTAAATTATTAAAATAATGTATATTTCACCATTTTGAACAAAAATTATTTGACCCACTTAAATTATGTAAGTTTACATGGTCCACTGTAGTACTACTTATGTGCAAAATTTGGTGGGAATTCAATGATTGTTTAATAGATATGTTATAAATGTTGCATTTTATGTATCACGTGGCATAATCTTACAAAACGTTTGCAAAAAATATTTCTATGTGGATATTTGATGCTTCTAATGGCTACTCATAGCATACTAAGTTTAATTGAAAGTGGTTAAATGGTTTAATAGATATGACAATCTTATCTAAATGATTTATATCACTGCCATACTGTAAATAAAGCCAGTCACACTTAAAACATGGTCTACTGTAGCACTACTTGAGTGGAAAGTTCATTGGGAATTGGTTGGTTCATTTAGGACATATTACATAAAGACCACGGTTTATAATGTGGTACTAGTTTCATCACTGTATTGGCACATTCTGTTTTTGTCATCGATACTGCTACATATTAAAGTTGGTTGAAATTGATTGGGACATATGGCTTACTAACCTAAAATATTTACAGGCTGTTATTTTGAAAATATGTGACTACCTTCTTATGTCATATAAATTTAGATGGAGTACAAAAATATAATTTGTAACCTTAATTTGGTTGGTACCAATTAATTGTTCTCAGAGATAGGACACAAAAGCTTAAGCTTTCATGCATCTACCAAAATGGCAGATTAATAACTTTATTACTTTGTAAATTCAATGCCTACATCATGCACTGCCAACATACGAAATTTGGTTTAAATCGGTTTAATGGTTCCCAAAATATAATATGAAATTTCATTTTTTTAATTTGCAGTATCTCCCAAAATGATGGATTAATAAGATTATCACTGTTTAATTTATATTTGGTTGAAATCAGTTAATTAGTTCCAGAGATATTACATAATGTCCCAGATTTTTACATTGACGTTGTTTTGAAAATAAGTGTACTGTGAGATTGAAGACTATAAAATTCTGATGTTATTACAAAATTTTATGTGTGGACGTATTTTGGTGAAATTCGATTGTCGGGTTCAAATGTTTGTTTNACAGACATTCAGGTGATTGTATTAGCCTATCTGTCCTTTGGAAAGTAGGTTAAAAATGTAGGTCTGGCATTTTGAATACATTTTAGTTAAAGAATCGGAATCTGAATAAAACCAAATTATAACTGACAAAACTCTGAATTAGCAGTTTGAATTGGAATTTGTTTTTTAGTGAATCGGCACATCCCTAGTTAAAAGACAGCATAACACAAAAATTTAATTTAAGATTCAAAATAAAACAAAATTAGTAAAAAAAAAAAAATTTTTAACAGTAAAACTTTAAATATTTCTTCTAACAAGTTATATGTGGAATTTTGTAACACACTGACCAAAATAAATACACATTGTCTAGAAAATTTAACGTTTGTGCTAAAAGTATTTTAATGCCAAAAATGTAATTATGTCAGTTATTTTATTTTAAATAAAATTCTTACATTTGATTACCTAGGTTTATTTATGCAGTGTTCAACAATTGTATTTTTTGTATGTTTAAATATGCATTTTTGTCATTCTTGTAGTGTGTTTACATAATTAAAAACAATAACACTGAAATTACAAATTTTAGAAATGAATTCGAACTTAAAATACTTAAAACAATAAAATGTTGTACCTAGTTATGATATACAGCTTGGTGAAGAGTGTGATGTGAAATGGCATGTGTTACAATGTATTAACAAAGAGGAAATGTTATAGGTGGTGTATGGAGGTCCTCGGTCTGCCAGTACCTCAGAGATTGTGGCGGTGCACAGCAGCTTTGATGAGAATGGCTACCTGAAGCTAGAAGCATTGGGCATAAGTGGCGTGGGCGACTCCGGACTCTTTAGGGTGCCAGCTGGTGAGTCTGTGCCCAAATGCAAGAAAAGCTCCCAGACCTCCCCGGGCGGAACCAAAACTTCCAAGCCAGTTGACGACGCTGATGTGAAGCAGGGAGCCAAGAAACCTGCAAACCCAGACGTGCTCGCACAGTCGCAGACCCCAGCACCTGTCAGGCCTGCACTGGGTGTCGTCAAACCTATCAACTACAGTTTTGCTGCGGCCATGGGGAGCTTGGTGCAGAGTGCCGCCCCTTCCAAGCCTGGCTTCTCATTCACGCTTGCTAAGCCAAAAGAGGAAACTGCCTCTCATTTAGCCGCGGCCATGGAAGTAGACAGCATGGACTTGGCTGGTAAGAGAATCCCGTCCGGCGAGATTTCTGGCAGACGTGCACCTATTCCTTGGGCAAAAATGCCAGAATCCCAGCCGCTCACCATGGGCGAAGCATCACAGGAGCAATCGGAAGAGACATCTTTTGACAGGCAGGTCAGCACTCGCACCACCAGAGTGCCTACGACTCCACCTGGCACTCCCCTTCAGGAAAAGAGGTCCCAAGTTCAAAGTTCGAAACTACCGCTATCTTTCAGTTTCGATAGGAGCAAATCAGCAGTCGGTGTTTCACAAGCTCCATTCTTGTGGAAGTCCAAATCAGTGCAGGAAGACGAGGGGAAACATGTGGAGAAGACTGTCAGTATGGTAAGAATGTGTGAATTTTAGGAGCAGCTTGTCCTATTTAGTTACCGGTTATGCAGTATGGTTAATATTATCTGAATGCGTGCACCACCAATGCTGGGGATGCTTGGCTCAAGTTTTGGGTGAGAAAGTGTGCATAGTAACCGGTGCCTCTCCATGTTACACACCGGCCATAGTTGTGATACTAGTTGGTAAGTATGAATATGAGTGTACCTTGCTGCTTCTCCTTTATGACCATCTCCATGTTGGCAGTTAAGTAATTTAATGGAATGCCTGGGGTTGGAGTCCGACTAAGTGATGGGTAGGTAGTTGAATGCACTGGCGCTAACACTGTAAGTGTTTGCAGACATGGTTGGCTGGTCTCTCTGAAGTTTGATTTTGTGACACTCTTGGTGTTGGCGATGTCACAAGTTGTGGCGTCAAGCTCTTGAGTTTTGGTGTCACGAGGTGGGCCCTCTCTGCCTGTACCTGGTCAAGTAGGTGTGAGTACTGTCAAATCTAGACAAAATTACTAGTAATAATTTCCTCAAAGCAAGAACCCTATTTTGGGGATCTGTAAAACATGTGGTTAAAAATTTGAAAAATTTTAAGTAAATATATTGAAACTAGGTTTGTTTAATTTATTTTGGTTGCTGATGGTGACAATTTTTTTTTTTTGCCATTACTGTACAACTCCAAATCAGGGATGATATAAAAATAGACACCATCCACTAATACATAACTATCCACCCTTTCCATCAAGGTCACTAATGTTTTCAGGTGCACTCCTGCTTATCTGCTGTTACTCAAGTTATGCTCCAGAGTTGCATTTGTGTGGCTGCATATTAATATAAACACTGAACTGAATTGATGAAAGGAGGAATAAATACTATCTTTCTTTGACACGACTGTGAACAAATAGATTATTACAAGTTTATAAACTGTATAAACAGATAAATAGTGATGGTGGGAAAATAGTTTTTTTTTTTCGTGCAGTTTATTTAGGGTTTATTTTTTGTTCAATAATGTTTATTAGCATTTATAAATTTTCCAGAGCAGTTATATTGAACCAGTGCTTTTCTAACAGTAAAACTTGTTTAAACAGACACTGTAAAATGTTTTCCAACATAATAATTCTAATTTTATGGAACAAAAGTTTACGTGTATTAACCTACACCTCACTCTTTATGTTTCCTGTGTAAGTTGTTTTCCCACCTAAGAAGTTTAGAAAATCAATAAAGTTTTCTTGATATTTTTAGACGTTGACGCGTGATGTTGCGTGACTGACGATGACGTCATGGTTGGGCAAGGTTTTGTGTGTTGGTCAGAGACACAGGCGGTATGCTTGGCTGACTTTACTGGCTGCTAACCGAACCTCAGCCGGTGTATAGGCTAGGGCGCATGGCTTGACAGCACATCACAAAGTTGGCTTTGGGCTTGGCTGTCCTTCGTATTACTGGTTGGCACACAGCCTCTGGTTTACCTGTATTGGGCGTGGCCCGGGGTAACTCCTGACTTGGCCGCTGTTGCTGCTGAGGTAGGCCGGAACTCGTTCCCAGTCCTTGGGTGGAGGTGTTGCTGCGGCTGGCAGTGCTGAAGTGTGCCTGCGGAGGGCTGCTGGTCCTGGTGCTCCGGAACCACGGGTTCGCTATCTTCAGTACATGTGACGTCCTTGGCGGAAGTTGGTGACAACCGGATGAGGCTGGGGGTTGAAATGAGGAGGAGGGAGTTGGGAGGTGAGGTCTCTCCAACTGTCGGGCAGCTCAAGCTCGTTCCTGGGGGGTTTATGCTGCGAAGTGCAGTTGGGTCTGTGTTGGATTCGGAAGCAGTAGCTGCCTTCCTAATTTGCCACTTTGCACCGAGTCCTCTGAATGTATGGCATAAAAGTGGGTACTAAAGTCGGCCCCTCAAAGAAAGATCAGGCAACTATGATTCCTAACTAGGTGTATAGCCAAACCGAGGCNTGGGTACTAAAGTCGGCCCCTCAAAGAAAGATCAGGCAACTATGATTCCTAACTAGGTGTATAGCCAAACCGAGGCCGAGGCAACCAGAGTAGTACCCGATTACTCCAACCGGTGACAGTTCAGCGCCATGGTTAAAGGGGTGGGTTTACCNCCGAGGCAACCAGAGTAGTACCCGATTACTCCAACCGGTGACAGTTCAGCGCCATGGTTAAAGGGGTGGGTTTACCCTAAATGTCAGACAATGACGTGGGCGTGGTCCAAAGGTGGGCAGACCTCCAGAACCAGTCTATCACTCCTTCTGGCGACAGTTCAGCGAGGTGGATGGAGCAAATCTGCTGGGCTGGTTGACTATCCGCCTTGTGGATTGAGTCTTTAGTGGTTGTAGCTCTACCATACTGTACACCAGGTGCACAGTATGGGTGGCCGTGTAATGGGTGTGTTCGCAACGTACGTGCGCCTGGTTAGGGGTGCCCGTGGTCCTACTCTAGGTTCGACAATTGAGTTTGTAAGTGACGCGGTCTCCTGCTTTTCCCTGGTGTGCTGATGTCTATGAGGGATAAAAGACACAGTCACCCTAGAATCAGTACTCAAGAGGTTTGATAAAAAACGTGTTTATTCCATGAGGAATAGACACTGTGGCCCGTACTACCTCCTAACTAACCAGGAACTGAAACGGAAGTAGACTACGAATACCAGGTGAAGAGGACCTGTGTCTAAACCAGACAAGAGCAGATGCGGCTAGGTAGCTATAGTACTAACTGACCCTAACTAGAAGGGACTCAGATGGCACTACCAGAAGGGTAGTGTGTGTTGAGGGGGGTTGAAGACTTCTTTCGGGGTTGCTGGTGAAAGTCTTGAAGATCTTCTGGTAGGTCGCAAAGATGTTGGAGATGGCAGAGAGCTGCAGCACACGAGGTGGTGGAGCGAGCTACTGAGAATGAACTGCCATCCTGTGGCGGTGCAAGGACATATATTACACCTGCCCGCTGGCTATCTGTGGTGCGGTGGTGCAGGGGGAGCTCCTCTTCCCACGGGTGAAGCTGCTCTCTCTCGTGCCATTTCTCATTCTGGCAGAAGAAGCAGGCGTCTCTGTCATGCGGGGTTGCATCGGCTGCTTGAGCCTAGCCGCTTAGCTGGGCCTCTTGGCTAACTCCTATCACACGTGGGGGGTTGGTGTGACATCTGACATAAGGGCGAAACGAACTTGGCTAACGTATACGTGGGTGCCTGAGTCTAGGAGCGTGCTGATAGGCTCTGATAGCAAGTCGTTTCCGGGTTCAAACCCCATCTGTGTTGACGTGATGACATGTGAAGATGAGGGGAAGACATCTTTAAATAATTGTCAGTGCATGTCACGTGTCAACATTCTTCCTTCATGCGAGCAAGCATTAATGGTTTCAACAGTAATTTTCAATATACGTTACAAAGGTTATTCAAGATAACAAACGATTAAGAATACTGCAATTTCTTATCTGTTTGCAAGATTCACATGGCCTCTGGTTTTCCATACTGCCAGATAACAGTGATGCCATTTTGATTGCTGTGAAACTAGACTACTAAATGTTTTTGATTGAGAAGTAAATATGAAATTCTGGTTAATGACTGATGTCAGATTTTCCACGCTTAGAAAGAATGCACATCAACATCAATATTACATTATTAATGTNTCTGGTTAATGACTGATGTCAGATTTTCCACGCTTAGAAAGAATGCACATCAACATCAATATTACATTATTAATGTAGCTCCATTTTTACACTTTAAAAGATTTGGATATTCTATTCTTTATAAAAAAAAAGCAAGTAGTGCCTCAAGTGACAAGTCAGTGAAACTCTGCACTACCTCTTTGCATATGTGCTCCTAACATAATTATCTCTATACTTAAAAACAACGTAATTTAAATTTTTTTGTTTGTTTATAAGTTATAAAAGGGTTTCGGGACTTGTTTTTTAATTTCGACTGAAAGTTACTTTTAACATGTTGTATATCAATAAAACCTAAATGATTTGTGTAAGCACAAATTAGACTGTATTTCAGCTTAAATGAATAGTGAAAACATGAGATGTTTACAAATCCGGGCTCATCTACGACGGGTATCGAGATGAAGGTAATACACATTTTTGTATGACTATTAATTCTGAATGGCATTATTTATTATAGTTTTGTTTGCATAATCATGAACCATCTATTCTGGTAGTATAGTGTACTGTAAAATACATATTAATCTTTTATTTTTCACAACAGCACCTTAGTTTCAGGTAACCACTTTAATAAGTTTTCCTGCTTAATAAGCTCGAAATAGGCAATTGTTTCAAAACTNTTCTGGTTAATGACTGATGTCAGATTTTCCACGCTTAGAAAGAATGCACATCAACATCAATATTACATTATTAATGCAGCTCCATTTTTACACTTTAAAAGATTTGGATATTCTATTCTTTATAAAAAAAAAAGCAAGTAGTGCCTCAAGTGACAAGTCAGTGAAACCCTGCACTACCTCTTTGCATATGTGCTCCTAACATAATTATCTCTATACTTAAAAACAACATAATTGAAATTTTTTTTTGTTTGTTTATAAGTTATAAAAGGGTTTCGGGACTTGTTTTTCAATTTTGACTGAAAGTTACTTTTAACATGTTGTATATCAATAAAACCTAAATGATTTGTGTAATTGTGTAAGCACAAATTAGACTGTATTTCAGCTTAAATGAATAGTGAAAACATGAGATGTTTACAAATCCGGGCTCAATTACGACAGGTATCGAGATGAAGGTAATACACATTTTTGTATGACTATTAATTCTGAATGGCATTATTTATTGTAGTTTTGTTTGCATAATCATGAACCATCTATTACGGTAGTATAGTGTACTGTAAAATACATGTTAATCTTTTATTTTTCACAACAGCACCTTAGTTTCAGGTAACCACTTTAATAAGTTTTCCTGCTTAATAAGCTCGAAATAGGCAATTGTTTCAAAATTGTCTTAAGAGGGTTTTACTGTATGAGGGAATGGCTTTTTCTTGTGAAATTGAGCACCTTTACCACATTAGAAGAAACTGTGCTAGAATACTAACAAAACAAAACCTAGCTGATGGTATTTGATCAAGTACTGGTAGCAGTGATGTATTTAACGCTGAAGAATATTTTCGTATTCTTCTATTCTGGCATAAGNTTAGTTTCAGGTAACCACTTTAATAAGTTTTCCTGCTTAATAAGCTCGAAATAGGCAATTGTTTCAAAATTGTCTTAAGAGGGTTTTACTGTATGAGGGAATGGCTTTTTCTTGTGAAATTGAGCACCTTTACCACATTAGAAGAAACTGTGCTAGAATACTAACAAAACAAAACCTAGCTGATGATATTTGATCAAGTACTGGTAGCAGTGATGTATTTAACGCTGAAGAATATTTTCGTATTCTTCTATTCTGGCATATGCACTATTCCCCATATGAACTCATAACTATGGTACATTAACAACATGAGGATATAGTATGATAAGTACCAAAATATNGCACTATTCCCCATATGAACTCATAACTATGGTACATTAACAACATGAGGATATAGTATGATAAGTACCAAAATATAATGTATTTGCCATATTAGCTTTACGTCGAGTGATATATTCATACAGCTAAGACTGGCTAGTATGTTTAAAAATAAAAAAATGTGCACACACAACTTTCCAGGATTGCAGGACGATACTGCAAGCAGTTATGAATGAGACCGCTTTTAAATTTGTTTTTCAGGAGTATCCATAGAAATCTTTTGTATCACTGGCAATAGTGTTTGCTTCATGCATATTGCATTCCAGTACTTTCCACTGAAACATTAACCTCAGATTACAACAATGATTCAAGTGAGGTATGCATACTACGTGAAATTGGATATAGAAGTTACTTGTTTTACAGATGGAATCATATGCAGAACATGAAATATGGTTTTTTGAAGTAATTTCTTAACAAAACATATTGCATACATGTTCTGTAATGTGAAAAACGTCAAGAAGACAATAACAGGAATGTGTCTAGCACCCCTAACCTCCAAATAGGCTAACAAATAAAATATCCCTAACATGGAATAAGTCATCGCACAGCAAAATGTTGTCTTGATGTACCTTGGCAACGTCTGTTACGTTACAGTAGCTATTAACATTAGTTTCGAGGTGGTCATATGGTTGGAAACAAACTGCTCCAGAACGTGGGAGGTTGGCAGCATATATGAGCAGGATTGTGGAGTGAGCAAGGCAGAGGCCTTGTCCTTTCCTCACACGTGGGCCGGTCATGACTGGAGGTGGCAGCAAGTAGTGGATGGCTGGGCAGTTGAATTTCCTTCTCATCATTACGATATTCATGTAAGTTTCAGTTTCGGAATCAGTGAAGTATATACAGCCTTTATTTGAAAAGCAAGATAAAATAATTATATGTCCGTATGATTTGTGTAGAAATTAATTTTTGCTGCAGACTAAAGTAAAAATTAGCNGCAAGATAAAATAATTATATGTCCGTATGATTTGTGTAGAAATTAATTTTTGCTGCAGACTAAAGTAAAAATTAGCTCGTATTATGTTTGAGGTCATTCTATACAAGGCCAAATATATCGTAATTTCGATACAGAATTTGTTTGTTGTAGAAACAATTTATGTTTAAAATGCTGTCACTGATGTATCATAGCTCATGTTCAGTATCTTGTCAAGCTGTTATTGCTGTGTGTTTAATGAAGGCGTGTGGCAGATTTACAGTGAATTTGAAGCAGGTGTGTCTGGAGTTTGATGCTGTCATGTGAAGAGTTTTAGGTATGGCAGACACTACTGATAATTACCACTGCATGTTATCTGCCATATGCCTGTGCTTTGATGAGGTGATATGTACTATCTTTTTCTGGTTTGGAACAGCACTGTTAAGAATTGCCAGTGATATTTCTATAGCTCTTTGTTATGGTTAACAGTTGCAACATAGTAGATTGATGAATGTTGGAATATATCTACTATAGCTTCCACAACTCAGTGCCCGTGTATACCATAGCATGAGACTTCTGAGTAGAAAACATGCTTGGTTTTATTAGTTCTTCATATGGCAATCTAAAGACATAGCTTTATAGCAAAAAAATAGAATTTTTTTAATTTTCATTGGTTTTAAAAATATTTCCAAATATGGGTAAGAATGAACACTTTTTGGCCACCTTAAGACTTTAATGCACGTACAACTGTTTTCCATGTTTGGGGTCCAGAAGCAAGGGAGTGATACAGGCAACATATGGACGCCTAGCACCCCATCGCTACTACACAAAAGACTCTCAACTGACTTGTAGCATTTCCCACATTGTACAAACTGTGAAAATTTTAGTCAAATCTTTAACAGTGGGACTTCATTATATGCAATGAAAGCCCACAGATTTAATGATTGATGTATAGTTGTATTTTTCAGCTACCTCGTAAGGAAATTGTGCAGGCAAGCTCTAAGTGTATTTTTTTTTACATTTTTTTATTATACTTAATCCAATAAAAGCAAAACTGTACAGTCTTAGATAATTGGTTGTTAACTTTCCTGGCTGTTTGGTATTCAAGTTCAATATTGTGGTAGTGATTTTCAATTGGCAGTGTTGGTAAGCCTGAAGCTTGTAGGTAGTCATGTTTTAACAAAAAAAAAAAGTATCCATGTTACAATGTAGCTGAGGTTCACTGTAAACGATACTAGGAGCGTATGAAATACATGTTCCTGTTTATAGCATTTTATTGTTAAAAATGTTTCCCTTATCATAGCTACTTTATGGATATTAAGTAAAACTGTTTATGGTATTTTGGAGTGGAATGCTTAATCACGACTATTGTAATGACTCGAAGAAGCCTGAGTGTTCTGGACTGCGTAGTGAAATAAGTTTTAATAATAAAACAACAGTATTTAAATTATTCCATTATACATAAAAATTACTCTTAAAATTGGTATTGGTATATAGAGGTATTGGCCCAGCCCTAATTATTATTACTATTGTGTTATCAATGTTATGGTAGTTCTGTTATCTTTATTGGCATTATCATTGTTGCTGCTGTTGTAGTTTTCATTGTTGTCGCTTTTGTTTTCATCGTTGTTCTCATTATTGCTTTCATTGTCATTAGTTTTGTTGTATTTTGTCATTGTCTTTCTTGTAATATTGCTGTCGTTCTCATATTTGCCTTCACTGTCATTGGTTTTGTTGTATTTTGTCATTGTTATCTTCATTGTCTTTCTTGTAATATTTGTTTCCATTGTTGTCTTTGTCTTTTGCATTGTTTCTGTTCTTGCATCATTTGTTGTAAGTTTGTAAGTTTTATTGCTGCTGTTTTTGTTTTTGTTGTTGATATTTTCACAATTGTCATTCTATTTGTCTTTGTTGTTTTTGTTTCTATTAGTAGTTTTTTCTATGGTCCATGTACAGTGGATTCTGCATTCATAGTTTCTCAGGGGACTGTCAAAAAATTTTCATACCTATGGACTTTCAATGTATGTGGTCTTAAAATGCAGATAAATCAAAATGAGACCACAAAATATGTTCCATGGATGCTGACTTTCAATATATCCGGGTTCAATACATTGTGGTTCCACTTAACTTGCTGTCATTTTTGTTTTCTTCTTCATCATCGTTATTTTTGTCATTGTCGTTTTCACGGCCATTTTCGTAATCGTTTTTGTTATCCAAGTAATAGTGGTAGTGACGGTTGTTATTATTTGTGTGTTGGTTTTTTTTTTGTGGTTGTTGGTTGTGTTGTTTATTTTTTGTGTTGTTTGTTTATTGCGGTGGCTGTTATTTGTGGTGGTTTTATTATTATTATTCACTAGTAATTTTTCATTTACATAATTGTTTTTGTAGTTGTTGTCTTGTACATTTTCATTTTGTTTTGCAGTTATAGTAGTGTCATTTTTTGTTGGTAATGTTATTCTTTCATTTTCATTGTTTTCAATTTGTTATCATTTGTGTTGTTTTCATTGTTATTCATTGATATTTTTNATGTTATTCTTTCATTTTCATTGTTTTCAATTTGTTATCATTTGTGTTGTTTTCATTGTTATTCATTGATATTTTTATTTTCAATGCAATTTATGGATGTAATTTTTAATGTGATTCATTAATGTCATTTTCATTGTGTTTTATTGATGTAGTTTTCATTTTGGTTATTTGATATTGTCTTCTTCGTTGTTGCTTTAGTTCTTATTTTAATTGTTGTTTTGTTGTTTTCTGTAGTATAATTCCTCTAATGTTAATTACTTCCATGTTTTGTTCCAGGAAACTACAGGCACTAACGTTGTCTTCTCCAGTTCATCCTTTTTCAAGCGAGAACAGTCTGCTGGTCTTGAAAGGTAATTATCTTATTTTGAATGGAGGTAACAGATTCTACTAAGCTGTGGGGATAGAAATATTGGCACACTGAAGAAGTTTCTTCAAACAAGTGCCACATGATAACATGACCAATATCTCAACATAGCAGTGAGTTGCACCTAGTTTGTAGAACACTTAATAAAATTAATTTGTATTGCAGACACATTCAAAATGTGTTTGAATTGCATTTGAATGTTACTAATTCACATTTCACTACCAAATAAAAAAAAATATATATATTTTTGCCAGTTATAGTTAAGGTTATCGTTAGGGCCAAAATTTTGTGGTTTTATTTTTTTTTTTTTGTGCGTTCCGTTTTAAAAAATTTAAGATTTCGTCTTTATTGTCACAAAAAGTAATTTTGCGATTTAAACCAAATTAAAAAATTAATAGATATNAAAATTTAAGATTTCGTCTTTATTGTCACAAAAAGTAATTTTGCGATTTAAACCAAATTAAAAAATTAATAGATATGTGTTTTTATCATTTTAAATTGAACGTGCAGTATTTTCACATAAGAATACAAAAAAGAAATACCAATAGGCCGCTTACAAAAAAAATTCAGCAGAAAATCACAATCAGTACAAAAAATTCTTCGCTTTTGAATTCTTCTGCAGGTGCAGCAATGGTAGGTTTATATTTAGGCATTGTCCCATTGTAGCCCGCACAATAAAGAATATCNGAATTCTTCTGCAGGTGCAGCAATGGTAGGTTTATATTTAGGCATTGTCCCATTGTAGCCCGCACAATAAAGAATATCTGACAGTCACGTTGGTTTACCTTTCTTCACAATTTAACTGCAGTCAAACCCCAAAATAAAATTGGTTAAAATCTGTTAAAAATTCTTGCTGCAGTGACTTTGAGTTGAGCGTGGGCTCGCCTAGGTAGATAGACTTTGCACGACACATGATGTCATGAAGGGCTCCTTTGTTACCCACTAATACTCGTAGCTGTGTCTATTTTTTAAAGCCAGATGCGTGTCGCGTTTAATTTTAACTTGTACTCAAATACACAGACTTTCAACTTAAAAATTTATGTGGCCACATTTTAAAGCAGAGTAGGTACCGTAAAATCTTATTGCCATTGTGTTTCAAAACTGTTTTGTATAAACCCCCCCCATCAACCATTTTTTTCCCATATTTCCTTACCTACAACCCACACATTAATTTATTTGAACAACAACCGTGTGCATGTAAACAAACTGAAAGCAGCTATACTGGCTGCATTTATTTAATGCAGTTCATTTTTTAAAAAATGCAGTTGTATACTAAATGAAAATAACAGAACAGGAGACTATGCAAAATGTGTATTTTCACTACAGTGTTATTAAATTATATTTTAGGTATGTTACCATATTTATCTCTTTTCTAACCTCCAATCTCATGACCGTGATTTCACATTCCAGCGACCCAAATAATTTACTTTTAAAATATTGTAGTATTGTTATTTCCTACATTTAAATTTGAAAAATGACCATCTGTATCAGACTTAGAAGCGTAAATTACTGTATTTTATGACATTATTGATGTAATTGCGCATTTTAATGAGTTTATGGGTTCATTTAGCTTTTTGGTGGTTTTATTACCAAATTTCACGTTATTTTGTGTTATTTTACATGCGCGAAATAATCGTGGCTCTAGTTATTGTATAAGGTTTACAGACAGTACAGTTTGGGTACGTATTCCATATATGACGATTAGACTGCATAATCTCTCACGATCCAAATCACGACAGTGATGTCAGACATGTGAGAACATTTTGTTTTGGACAAACGTGACACCACAAATGCCTCGTGTTTGTTTTGCAGTGTAAAAATATGATGTGGAAAATCATAGAATCAAATATTCGGTTCTGGGTTCGGGATTCGGTAATTTCAGACAAGGATTCGTTAGTGGATTGAAATTCGAGGAAAAACTAGATTCAGCCCATCCCTACTATTTACCATGTAATTTCGTCTAGTAATATTTAGTGTAGTTATTTTGACTCCAAACAGTTAAATATTCAACTGACTTCAAATCTTAGTGGTTTGTTAGTATATTATCACTTGTAATTGTTCTTGCTATTGGCCATTCTGGGCCACAAGAGAGAATGAGACAAATGCATTTACTGCATGAAATTAGTTGTTTTAATTAAGTTAGCTGAGTATTTACACTTTTTTTTGGCAACTAGCAAATATTTACTTTATTGGTATCACAGTAATGGTCCTTTAATAAAAAATTATTATTTAAATAATATGTACTATTTTCTTGCAGAAATATAATGAAAATGGTTTTACAATTGCAGAAATTTCTGCGACACCTAATGTGTATACTTTACGTAGCATCAGAGGTTCATACATGTATCACCATCCCAGGGTGTCATTTTATTCAGAAAATATTTAAATTAATTAATGTTTAATTTGAGGAATATTTTAGTTTTGTGCAAAAGATGATAAAACAATTAATTTCATTTTAAAAATGCACTCTTAATGCAATTTTTTTTGAACAGGGAGTGAGCAATGCAANATATTTTAGTTTTGTGCAAAAGATGATAAAACAATTAATTTCATTTTAAAAATGCACTCTTAATGCAATTTTTTTTTGGACAGGGAGTGAGCAAAGACTACTAAATGTGATTTTAGTGATTTTTGCAAAGCTGCACACAAACTGTGAAACTTTGTAAAATCTGGTGTCTACTGTAGTAGTGCTGGTGGTACAATTTATATTTTCTGTTTGCATTACATTACATGCGCCTGGGTAGAAATGTAAAACATGTTATTAACTAACTTTATAATGTTCAATTCAAAACTCGAAAATGCTGCTTTGCAAACCCATTTTTTTTTATCTATTTTGTGGGTGATGTTAATTAGTGTTGCCAATTCAAGCACAACTCTTACACCATAAAGCCACAGAATATTCATGACTTGGTGCAGGAGCGAGGAGAAATCTGATGAGAGTGCTGAAGCCATGAGAAAAGAGCGGGAAGCAAAAGAACAGAAGAAGAGAATACTAGCAGACGAACAGAAGAAGAGACAAGAAGAAGAGAGAGAAAGAGTTGCAGCACAAAATAAAATGCAGCTGTCTCAGAATGCACAACAGGTTGGTGACATCCATGTTTCAGCACAGAATCCTGCATAGCACTTTGCTAGATGCTCAAAGCAGTTTCCAAATCAGCATAGCGTAATATGTACCCTGCTACAATTTTTGCATGTAATAAAGGCATAATTTTCTTCTTAATACCATTTTCGAACTACCGTAAAAACCCAAAAATATTTTAACTCTTAATATAATTCAACCCCCAAATTTGAAGGGTTGAACTCAGGGAAAAAAACATTAAAATGGGTAAAATTCAAAAGTTTCGTTAACTTAAACAGAAAATTCTGTACCAAAGTGAGGCAGTAAATTTGAATAACTCGCCTAAAGTAAAAAGACTTGAGTGTGCAAAACATTAAACAAAATTTCACATCATTTTATTTACAAAACACTGTAAGGGTAGTTTCTTGTTTTGGTGCTGCTGCTGTGTACTGCACTTTTACATTAATTGCTGTCAGTACAGCTGTCTGTCGTGCTGCTGTCGCTGCCACCACTGCAGTCATCACGTTCTTCCCAGCACAGGTTGTCTTCTGTACTATCCATGGCATTGAAATTCAGCACTTTTTGAAGCTGCTGATGATCGAGTCTGGAGATATTCTACTTCATGCAGTCAAAGTCCAAACTGCGAGCTGGCCCTCTGATGGGTGTAGGGGCATGGTCACCGGCAAGCAACCATTTGCTTTACTGCTGTTGCAGGTGGTTCTTAAACCACGCCTACATCCTGCAGCTGGGCTGTCATACCTGACGGTATAACGACTAAGTCGGTGTTCCCTGCGTGTATTATGCTTCACTTCATGTGTCAGATTGCCCAGAAATTCATCGAGCACCAGCATTCCTCTTTTCTTTAATAGTGCGCCAGGCCTTCTGTTCCACGCGAGTCATAACCATTTCATTAAGTCGCTCGTCATCCACCCTTTCTCTTGCCAACGAATGATGTCTGGTGGAAAAGACTGCTTCGGAATGGTTTCCGGTTTCAAAATTACGAATGTTGGCAGTTTTCTCCATCTTCCAACACACCTAGCATCACTGTGACTCGTAATTTCTCATTCCCACTCGTAACCGTGACTAACTTCCCACCTTTTGTCCTCACTGTGGTATTACTTGGCATATCAAAGAACACTGCAGTCTCATTTGCATTGCCGATTTGACTACACAAGTAGTCATGTGTTTTTCTTAAATAAATGCCACTAATTTTTCGTTGAAACCAGATAGTAGCTTTTGAGCCAGAGATGTTCTGCGCCTCAAAGAAAAACCACTACTTCGTATCATTCTGACACACCAGCCGACACTAGCTTTAAAATTTCCGTGCAGAATGTTCAGTTCTCGTGAAATTTCTTGTTGTTCTTTCAACATAATAAAGTCACATGATATCGGCACTCCTTTGTTATGCTTTTCTTTGATGGACTGTACAACACGATTTTCAACTTATTGAAATCTTCCTTCCTTCCTTTGGATCTCTGAAGGCTTTTCGTGAACAATTTGCATTTTTCAGCCAAGGTAAATCAGCTTTCCAGTTCCAAACGTTTGCCATGCTAATCCCATACTTCCAAGCAGCTTCACAGTTATTATTTTGCTTGGTGTAATTTGCAACTATTATTTTTAATTTTGCATTGAAGCTATGTCGCAATCCTTTGAACATTTTTTTTGCTGTACTGCCTCGCTTTTCTACAGAATCCATTTTACTTTACAAAATTTTTTTCCCTTAAAAACTGCATCAGCGCTATACAAAAAGTGCAAGAGCGACTCATTCCGAGACTAGTTATGAAATTTTTGTGCATGTGCACTGCAGTGACAGCGTTGCGTTGGCAGCAGCCATGACAGTTGACTGGTCATGCCGTTTCAAAAATATTAACCCAGCTACGAGAGATCAGTCGAAATACCGCGTCGGTGGCCGTGACAGTCGACTGGTCATGCCGCTACAAAAATGTTGACCCAGTGACGAGCGACGATTGTAAGTCTGCAATTATAATTTCACGCTAGATTTTTGATTTGTCAGATTTCGACAAAACTATTGAATTATTTTTGGGTTTTTACGTTAATAAATGGGCTATGTCAGTGTAAACAGTGATTTATTTATTGTGCTGTATAGCACTTGTGTATGAAATTATTATTTCTGTAAAAATATTTAAAAGTTTGACATAGATGGAAAATCTATTCTTGTAATGAATTGAAGTATAAAATTATTACTCACATGTACTGGGCTTGGAAGTATATATCATTTTCATGTGCATCTTTGCTCCAGGTGTTTGTAACACTGCTGTCGGAACTGACCCGCGAAGTCTGCTGCACCACGTTGAAGGAGGCACGATGTGTCGCACAAGCCAACCAGCTACTTGAGGAAGTTGTTGACTGTGTGGTCACTGAAAACATCAAGGCGCTGATGGATGGAGCCATTCACGATAGGAGGTACAGTACACACTACACACACTCTTCATTTAATGTCATTTGGGTTCATTTCCCTTACTGTAACCTTTATGGTTGTTGTACTGTAGCAGTCTACATTATTTACCACTATACGTAAAACAGTTCTTTTACAATTTTCAAGGGACCATAAAATATTGTAGTTAAAAGCAGGTAATTGTAAACAGAGGTAAATTTATGCTTTAAAAACTGTAAATAACCAAATAACGTTGGTGTAAAATGCATGAAAGTTTAAAATTCAGGGGTTGTAAGAAAGGGGTTCTACTGCACATTACTAGGCCCAAATGGTATTAGAATATTGCGAAGAATGAAACAATCATGGGAAGAACTATCTACCGTATTCACCCGAAAATAAGCGATAGTTTTCACTTTAAAGTATATTTTAAAAAAATGGGGGTCGTCTTACAATCGACAGCAAACTGTTTCAACCTACAATAATATGCAATGTTTACATACCCATTCGACTGCCAATCACATCACGTGTAGATGCATATATTTTTCGTATAAATATAGACACACACAGTTGATTATAATGATAAATATAATTCAGTTATATCTAAACTTCCCTATTTACGTTGCGGTTATAGCATTAACTTACTGCTGCTATGTAAATAATGGCTGCCATTTGGAATGCAAAACATGAAACTCGAAGATAACATGGTATGAAACTAGTGTGCACTTTATACACTTTCATACCATGGCTGTGTTCCAAACTACCAACGACCTGCAGTAAATGCATGGTTTTGGTTCCATAAGGGTGGCACTATCTGTACATATTTTTTTTTAAGTATTTAGTATCTACATTCATATTGTTATTTTAGTCTATTGTCATGTTTTTTTCTAATACTGCAAACAAAACAGAAGTTTGTAAACAGTAATCTGAAAATATTTTCTGAAAGAAAAGAGTTAAAATAATATGCCCTTATACAGTATTTTTTTAATGTCTAAAAAAAATTAAACACTAACATTTATTATAGTGTACATTTATAGCATCAATCTAAGTCATTTAGTATTTTAATTTTATGCAGTGATTTAAGCAAAAAAATTAAGAGTNTTATAGTGTACATTTATAGCATCAATCTCAGTCATTTAGTATTTTAATTTTATGCAGTGATTTAAGCAAAAAAATTAAGAATGATTGAGCTTATTATTTTTTTTTTGATTTCATGCAGTTACTTTCTAAGCAAAAAATTTGAATTGTGAGTAAATTAGTTTTCTTGAAACATGATCTCATAATATGGGGGTAGTCTTACATTCAAGGTCGTCTTATTTTCGGGTGAATACGGACGGTATGTATTACTTGACGCCTCATCATCTGGGTGTAGGCATTGAAGCCCTTCTCCCCCCTAGGGCCATAGAGCTGGTGCCCTATTGATGGTGACACGCCATGAGCAACGTCATTTTCTCATCTAGCCTTGCCTTCTCGTAAGAAGAGTCATTACGCCCTACACACCACAGGGCGCCTTCCAAGCCAAGGTGGTTTGCCCGGCCGTTGCCGCCTGCTGCACTGCAACCTGCTTCGCATCACGTTACCACTTGCTCCTCCAGCGCCTGGCGCTTGAGGGGAAGTCTCCGCCGCTCTCAATTCTCTTCTCTCCTTTGCGTCTCTCTCTCCACACCCCGCAACCTCCACGCTGGCCCTGTGAGCCAAGTATAAATAGAACCAGAACCCGCAGTCCTCAGTTTGAGGCTGTCTCGCGCCAGTCCAATTGCCCGGTGTCACGCTGCCCGAGAGCCACCAGACTTGACGTCTCGCCTTCACAGAGCATCACGCTGGCCGAAGAACTACAGACTTTTTCAAGTCACATCAGTCTTGCGCTGTTCAGTCGAGAGCTCTGCTTTGCACAATACTCGCTGCCCATCAGCATATCAAAGTCCCCATGCTTCCAGCTATCATGTAGCTTACTCTCAGCTTTTACGAGTGCGAGTACCGTACCCCCCGCCCCCCGTCCTGCCGCATTTTCGGAGACATAGGCAATTATACCAGTTGACAACAGGACCGGCCCTTCAGGTCTCAGTCATGGTACAGTCTGGTTTATGTGTGTTTTAATTGAGTAATCAATAAATCAGACTTGGTTGAGTTGTCTCTCCGGCACTCTGTATTCTTATACCTTGTCCTTTTTCTTCCGGTTCGTCACCTGTTCTAGTAAGACTCTTCTAGGATTAGCCACGAGCCGACCGACGCCTTTATTCTTTTCTCTTCTATAGATAGCTGTCTCAAAGTGCAGCTTAGGAAGCTTCCCTTCCTGGTTCTCATTAGAGCAGTTGTCTCTTGGACTACCGACCTTCCAGTAAGTGCCTCGGTCAGATCGCGATGTTCCGCACGCCAAGTTTCTTTCTTGGAAACGGTAGCCCAACTCCCAACTGGAGTCGTGCTCTTCGTGACACCTGGGTCAGATCGCTACGTTCCGCATGCAAGGGAGCCACGGGAGTGGACATCCTTTGCTGTCTACTGTAACCTCCAGCTTGGAACTTGGGTTAGACCGCGACGTTCTGCGCACCAAGTCTCTGGGTTGAAGACCAGTAGTACAGGCCTCCCACCACCTGACCTCTTTATTTCTCATTCCATCAGGCTGTGCCTACCCTTTAATGACCACCCACTATCAACCTAATTGGTTACCCCCACCACCCACTCTCAACCTAATTGGTTACCCCCCACCACCCACTACAACTTAATTGGTTATCCCCACCACCGTATGCCTCATTATAGGGCTGGGCAGGGTAAAACTGCCAAGCTAGAGTTAGCTCAGACTGGGGTACGAAGGGAAAGAGGTACGGTTGACAACCAGGTTTACTCCTGGAAGAAAGAGTAGGCTGCATGTCAAAGAGGGTCAACCACCAGTTCAGCAAGCTGCACTGCTAACCTCCTCTGGCACGTACCATGTGCAGTATCTCCGCTGCCACCTAAGCCACAGAAGAAGACCCCTACCTTCGTCCGGCCAGCTAAAGTTACCAGGGTAGTGAGAGCCCTTAACGTCACACCAGCTTACATTTTAACCAGGGCACCTACTCGCCCATCGCTCGCCTGCACGCCACCCAAATCTCAACGCACAATTATTGACGTGGCCAAAGCCAACAACTCAGGCACCAGGAAAAACCCCGTTCAAGCGACGACCACNCGACCCTACCCTCCAACAGCAAATCCCACTAAGGGAAAGTGACGAGGTGACAGTGGGATCTACTGACTGTCTCGGTGGTGGTTGGTGCCACAGGTCTTGCCAGAACCGAGACAATTTGTCTTTGTGGCTTAGGCAGCACAGACTTACTAACTGGCTTGGTGTTCAAGCAAGCCGGTGCGGATGTGGCAGGAGCAGGCTGGACTGGTTGAAACTACACCTTTCTGACGGTAGACATCAGGACAGGTGGGTGGGTTACTACGGACTTTGGCTGAGGTGGAGTTGGTGGCAGGAATGAAATGGTTTGAGGCACTGAAAAGCACCCAGGCAGTTACCCTGGCACAAACCCAGGCCCAACCTGTTGGCTTCTGTTCAGCATCCAGCAGACACGTGCGTCCCTCTCGAATGCTGCTTCTGTCTTCAGTTTTGTATACAGTATGTATCTAAATTAGACAAAAACTTCGGAAGCAGCTTAATCATGATAAAAGCGCACACAATCAATGGTCTAAAGTGAATCGTGCGGGCAGTACACAGCTTTGAAGTTGGGTCTGAAGCACTAGTTTATTACAAGTACTGAAGAAATTATTTAAGACTGAACACTGAGCATCTGCATAGTGTCTAAAATTAATTCTGACTTGCAGATTAATAATCCATCTTTAAAATTTCCAACTTGCTACGACGTCGTGGAGATTAAGTCAAAATAAGGGTACAGTAGACTTTGTATGTACCATTTTTCAGGGGGCTGTAAAAAAATTTCCGTACATGCGGTATTTCAGTAGATGAGGGTTCTGACATGTACATCAATAAAATACAATTTCTGAACTTATTATACTTCATTTTGAGTATAATGAGTGCTGTACATTATCTGTGAATAAAGTTTNTTATACTTCATTTTGAGTATAATGAGTGCTGTACATTATCTGTGAATAAAGTTTAGCTAATAGACACAAGAAAAATGGAATTAAAAGAAAAGTACCTATTACTGTATTAGTATTACTGTAAATAACATTGTTGACATGGTTGAGCACCTCACAACTCCAAACGCGGCAATGATTGCACCTTGACAGGTGCCACCTTGGACTTGCCCATTAACAGTTGAATGTCGATTTTACTGTGATGGTCCAAAATACGCAAGTAAACCACTGCTGCGTAACCAATCTCAGAATTGTCTGAGAACCCATGGATTTCATAAACACAGCCTCCCGAACCCTGGATACACCTAGGAACTGTGATTGATGACAGATGAGGAAGCTCTTGATTAAAAAACCTCCAGCGTGCTGCAGGTCAGATGGGAGAGTAGCATCCCAATCGAGAGTCTTCAATCAAAAAATATGCAGAAGATGTTTCGCGAACATGAGAGGACTCAGCCATCCAAGAGGGTCAAAGATGCATGCTATGGTGGACAAAATGGTGCTCTTGGTGGCGTAACTCGGGCTGCTTAGAATTTTGTAGACATAGGTGTCCGAGACTGGCTTCCACTACAACCATAACACCTTGACAACAACCTGACTATCCGTATCCAGGCTGAATGATTGTGGCATCTCAACTTCTTCCAAAGGAAGCCATTCAAGTACGGAAGGGTGATTGCTCATGAACTTTCGCAGTTTAAATCCACCGTTAGCAAGACAAGAAATTAGCTCCCTTTGAAGGGACGGTACTAACTCAACTGAATGAGAACCTGTGACAATGTCATCAACGTAAATGTTTGAAAGCAATACCTTGGACGCATTAGGGAAATTGGCTGATACATCCTTAGCCAACTGCTGCAATGTGCGAATAGCTAGGAAAGGTGTAGACGATACTCCATATGTGACTGTTTTCAGACAAAAATCCTCAACTGGATCAGTGTCACACAATCGCCATACAATGCGTTTATAATCCTGATCAGGGTGAACCACAATTTGTCGATACATTTGCTTGATATCAGCAGTAAACACAACTGTATTCAATCGGAAGTTCGACACAGCATCCACAATCTCTTGTTTCAACTTGGGACCTGTAAGCAAGAGGTCATTGAGTGACCTTCCCTTAGAATCCTTGGCTGAGGCATCGAACACCACACGAAGCTTGGTGGTGGAACTCTCAGGCTTGATCACACAGTGGTGAGGGATATAGTAGACTGAGAATGACTGAACCTAATCTGGAGGAATCTTCTCCATATGCATTGAGTTAAGGTAATCTGTCAGGAATTTGGTATAAACACCCTTTAAATCACTGTTCCCTTTGAGACGCCTCTCAAGATCACTCAGGTGATTTACAGCTTAGTGCCGGGTAGCTCCAATGTCAGGTTGAGAAGTGCGAAATGGCAAGCACACACTGTAACGACTGTCGTCATTTCGAGTTAGAGTATCAACAAATTTTCTTTCACAAAGGACCTCCTCAGACGACTTATGTTTGGTGATAGGAAACTATTCAGCTTCCCAGAATTTTCTCATGACTTCCTCCAGAGGAGGGACAGAAGTGAGGAGAGAGATACAGAATGACTTGGCAGGAGGAGAAACAGGTTCAGATGCCACCTTCCCCATCAAAATCCACCCAAACACAGACCCTAGAGCAACTGGTGGGGCCTCAATCCTCCCTCTGGTCATCGAGGAAGGAGGTCCGTGCCAATAAGAAGGTCAATGGGGCCAGGTGTGTCGAAGGAGGGTTCTGATAGTTTCAGACTAGACACAGCACTACGAACTTCAGAGGACAGCTTGACACTAGGCAAATTACCAGTAATGCGTGGTAAGATAAAGACATCAAGAGCAAATTGGGATCCTGCACAGCCTACTGACACAACAACGATAAGTGCATTGGCTCTTGCCACATTGACCGGAGTTTTAGTTAATCCATGAATTGGCAAATGAACCTTGTTGCGTCTCAAATGCAATTTTTGCATGTATCCTTTTGTGATAAAACTGGTTTGGCTTGCTGTGTCCAACAGCTTCCGAATTACACGCGGACTACCCGTTGAATCAAGAACCTCTACTTGGGCAGTTGACAATAGCACAGTTTTATCAGAATTAACCACAGCAGACATGACCTCTGAAAGTGTAGATGTAGTCTCCCCAGATGGTGGCACAGCATCAGATCCTGGACCTTGATCCTTAGATTTAGGTTCAAATTGCAGTAGAGTATAATGTTTACTACCGCAGGTGTGACATGACAAGGTTGAAGGATAATTCTGTGCTTGATGAGACTGATTAAAACAATTTAAACATAGCTTTTGCTTTTTCACAATGTCATACCGATCTTGGGGTGGCAATTGATGGAAATCAGGACACTTATACAAGGGGTGTGATGCATTACAGACACAACATGACTGTGTTGAACTTACAAGAGAACTTAATGCATATGACTGATGCTTGCTAGAATTGGGAGGTTTTTGTTTAGGCAGCTGCATAGCAGGCACCTTATAGCGAAAGGAGCAAGACTGGGACCCTGAACCCTTTAGTTGAGATGAACCAACCAGCTCTTGGGCTCTACAATGCTTCTCAAGAAAGGAAATCAAGTTGTCCAGTTTGGGAAGTTCGGAACCTAAGCTCATTTCCCATTCCACCTACGGTTTGTGGTCCAATTGTTTACACAATATGGGAAGTAGGATCAGATCCCATTGCACCACAGGAGCCCCCAAAGCCTCCAATGCTGACACATTTTCAGAAATTACGGTCAACAGGTTACGTAATGACCTTGGCGAATCTGCGAAAGGTGAGGGTGCTTGCAACAATGCCTCAACNGGTGCTTGCAACAATGCATGAGTCAACACAATCAACCGCTTATTCTCATAGCGATTCTCTAGCAGTCCCCAGGCAACCTCAAAGTTAGCATCAGATAATGACAAGGACTGAATCATCTTAAGGGGTTCACTACTAACAGTACCCTTCAGATATGCTAGCTTTTCTACCACAGACAAGCTTGGATCATTAGAAACTAATGTTACGAACAAGTTGGAAAAGTTTGGCCATTGCTGCGGGGTGCCATTAAAGTTAAGGGGTGGTATTTTAGGCAAAACAACATTTACCTTCCGTCCATTAGCTGTGTCTGTACCAACCTCTGCCTGCACATCTGGCTTTCTTTCCAGGGCTTCTGCGGTGGCCATCACATTGTAGTACTGCTCCTCAAATGTAGTCATCTGCTGAAGTTGATGTTCACTATCAAAATCTTGAATAGTGTCCGACGAAGCTTCCACCCTGATGTAATCGACAACATAAGGTTTCTTCACGCTTCTGGGAAGATCTCTGACGCTTGCAGGAAATAGCTTCACCTTAGTCTGGTCACTGCTAACTAACTATGCTATGAGAGATCATATGCGTGCTTAACTCGCCCTTCTGCCAACCTCAGCCGTTATGATGTGGCTAGTGCATCAGTCATTGCTAGAAATGCATACAGAGCGTACACCGGATGAGAGTTCATGTGGCACAAGCCAACCTTGCCACAGTCCCGCACTCACAAAAGGTGATAAACGCGATGCAAAAAAAAAAGGATATGAGAGAAAAAACATAGCTAACTGATGAGGCGCAACCAACTACGTGGCACAGAACGAAGAAGCGAGACGCGGTAAACAATAATTACCATTACTACACCACTAAATAACAATAAAATACAAATAGGTGACACGCATAAACAAAAACTACAGTCACTGAAAATATAATGTTTTTTAGTGCGTAAATATCCAGCCATAATGATGCGAAACCACAAACACGAGGTGCAATAAATTCCGAAATCGTTAATACGACACAAAAACACCGGAAATATCCGGCCTGGAGGACCAAAAATGTTATTGCCATGAAGACAAAATGGAATGTAAATTCAAATTACTTCGGATGCAAAATTAAAACATTGATTGGAAGTGAGGCTGCTCGATTGACACTTCTCACCGCCATGATGCTTCACAAACAACTGACTGCCTCCTCTCTGCGGCCCAGGGTTGCCAACTCTGTGATCCAGCACTGGATGCAGTTCTGCCAACTGCGAAAACCACGAGAGGTGGTAGCATGGTAAATTCAAATATTGAATGTGTCCAGCATGTGGGAAGAAGTCAGTAGTCACATCAAATTTGTCCAGCAAACACACAGACAGTCACTAACCGATGAAAATTGAGTATTCACATATTTATAGGTCCAAACAACCATCTAGCAAATGTTAACTCAAATTGGCTATCTGTAATAAATTAAAAAGAGTTAAAAAGTACTTAATTTTTGCAAGGTTTTCTATTTTTACTTTTGTAACCTACAAAAATTTTTTGACAGATGTCAGTCTATAAATACAAAATACCTTAAAATTGGTTTAGCATAACAGTGGCAAGTGGACTAACTGACAGCCTGTTAATAATATATACAGCTGCCACTTGACACACTGGCTGTGGTGAAAGGATACATAAACAAAAAGTAAACATTGGCACTACTTTTTTGAACTGTCAAAATCTTGCCAAGTTACATTAGACAGAGAGTACAT
This sequence comes from Clitarchus hookeri, assembly GCA_002778355.1. Classification (NCBI taxonomy): domain Eukaryota; kingdom Metazoa; phylum Arthropoda; class Insecta; order Phasmatodea; family Phasmatidae; genus Clitarchus; species Clitarchus hookeri. The sequence continues at coordinate 80,034 of NQII01006540.1, forward strand.
CAAGTCAGAAACTAGCTAAAGGTACGAAAGACAGCTGGTACACTTCAATGTTTACAAAGTAGAACAATTCTTTAAGGTTGAGTCATATTGTTGAGTGTCTGTTTGATTTCATTGCAGTGGCTCATAATAAAAATTGTTTTCTGAAAAATAGTTGGCCACAGGTTTTAAGAAACAATGAAAAACAACTAGTTTTTCACATACATAAGGAAGATTATTATGTAAATTATGCTAGTGTCTCTGGCTAAATTACAGTGACATTAGCATGAAGTGTGTTGGGATTTAAGTGACATTGTAAATATGGAATTGCAGAATTTTACATTAGGTTAATTTCACAACAACTTTGTTTGGTTCTTTTTTTTACTGGCCTGTTAATAATTTTGTGGGACCAATGGCAGACAAAACCTGCACCAGGGTTCAATGCCCCTTGTAGTACTGTCATACCATCGGCGTGCT
>NQII01006540.1:80528-124075 GCA_002778355.1 Clitarchus hookeri
GGAGAATGCAAGAGAGAGTATGCGGGAGTGAGAGAGACAGTGAGTGCCACACCCCTCTGTGTGACCAGGCTGCATGTTGGTGATGCGGCGAGGGGGAAGGCAAGCTTGCTTCTGTATAGAGTGCTCACCTACTGCGCAGACATGCAGAGGTCATTCATACTTCATACGCAGTGGCGTGTAGCAGCATACAGTTATTCTTAATAGGAGATATGCTCTGGTGAAGGCTCACAACGAAACCTAATGTCGCCCATGGCACATTAACATCATGAAAATGATGCCCCTGGATCATTGCATTTTTGGTCAGTTTATGATATTTCTTAAAGAACTTTCAACTTTCTTCCATAACATGAGTGAAAACTGTGAATCAACGGACGACAACTAATTGAACTTGCATATTTTGTAGTGATGGGCAAGTTTGATTTTCACAGCTTTGAGTCTAGTCAAGTTGTATGAAAGTCGAGTCGAGTTCAGTATAAATTTTTTTTTTAGTTAAAATGAAGTTTGTACGATAAATGTAAATGTGTACCTATGTACATGGGTATAATGCCTGCCCTCTTATAACTTCCTCCCCCTTTTATAGTCACAGTTTACCAAGAAAAAATTTGCGACTAATTTCTACCAATAAGAACAATCCTTTGCCAGGGTAAGTGATTCACAGTGCTACTTTTTCCCTCTCGCCGATGAGTGAATGACTATGGAAGGAATGGTAATGTCAGCCGTGTGATGCTGATAAAAAAAAAAAAAAAAGATAACTGTTAGAGTAGAGGGGTGGAGTGAGAGAGTAACTTTCAGGCTGGTCTTACAGCATACCACCGGGTGAGCGGACAAGCAGTCCATGTTTAAAGTTTTGTTAACTTAATTTTTCGAGACTCAACCGATCATCACTTTTTNGAGAGTAACTTTCAGGCTGGTCTTACAGCATACCACCGGGTGAGCGGACAAGCAGTCCATGTTTAAAGTTTTGTTACCTTAATTTTTCGAGACTCGACCGATCTTTTGTGTGTGTCTGTCTCTCTCTTTAACTTCTTCATCCCTTTCCTTTTGCATCGAGTATGCATTGAAACTGTTGTNTTTTGTGTGTGTCTGTCTCTCTCTTTAACTTCTTCATCCCTTTCCTTTTGCATCGAGTATGCATTGAAACTGTTGTGTTACATCTATTTGGTGTTTTTAAGGTGCATGCACACATGTTCCTACTTTGAGTAGAGTCACCATGGATGGATGAGGCTGGTGCCAAGGGCAGCTGGCTGCCCTACCCGAGGGACCTGCCCGTCGTTCGTGCAAGCCAGAAGAATGGATGAAGGAAGATGGAACAAAAGCAGAATCAAGGCAAAGGAGGTACTGGAAGCACCTCGAGGAAACCTCTGCATCACAGCAATGCTCGCTACATTCCTCATGTGATAAAGCCCAGTTGAAAATTGCCCACTCATTAGGGACTGGGATTGAACCAGGGACACGATCAGTGGGGAGCCACAGCTCGTAAGTCGCCTGCAGCAGGATGGGCTGGGTGTGTGCAGGGTATTGTTGCTGGGGAGGAAGGTGCAGCAGAGGAAGATGCGAGTGGCGTGCCACAAGTGGCAGGTGTTTGCTGCCCGCAGAAAGAAACACAGGGAGGCGGCGAAGAACTTTCCACCCCTCACGTTTCTCCTGAGCAGTCCGGAGGATCTGTATGTCCCACGACCTGAACAGGTCGCGCTACTGCAGCTCCCGGATCATGGTGAGTGCAAATCGCTAGACAGCCTGCTTCATAAGCAGTGTCGTGCAAACAGGTAACATAATAAGTAACAGTACTAGGTCTGTTCCTGTATTTCAGCCAGCAGGTGTCTGGGCAAGTCTCATTGGGGGGAACAGTGGTGAACATTGCAAAGGTGGTAGAGATGCAAGTGCAGCTCTGTTTTGATGTCAGCTGTCTCACTAACATCAGGTAGTGCATTCTTACTGCTTTTATTGAAGACTGAAAACTGGATGTTTGTGGGAGAGGCATGTGCTGCTGGGCCGTTCTGTTGCCACTCAGCTGCAGACTGGTCCATAATGAGCAACAGACTAGCGAGCTTGAGGGAACTCATGTGCCCACGTGTCTACCGGGCACTGTGTTTCATCTGTTGTGTTCCCAAAAACTGTACCATCATTGTAATTGTTGATGCTATTTTTGATTTTTACTTCTATTCCAAGGATGTTATGAGTAGCTAAAAACTTAAATGAGAGCCAGCTTACAAAAACCCACAATTAGCTCCTACTGCAAATTTTGTCTTGTCTCTGAATAATCAACAGGAGCCATTACAGTACTCATCACAACAGTATTTGACACAACACTTACCATCCACGGCAAAGTCTTTTCACATTACAGTATTGCAAACATGAGTATGATTAATTTGAGTATAATTTGACACAGCAGATGCTGGCTTGTTTATGCAAGAAACACAGTTCAATTGAATATAACCAACTTTAGTATATATATCGTATCCCTGGTAACACCCCTGCCACTTTCTTCTACCTGAAATGAAATGACTAAGCAAGCTGAGCTAAAATTGTACTGAACCACACCAAACCAACAAAAGCCCATCCCCTATCCTGCCGTCATTCATTAAACTACAGTTGTGACATCCATTTGGTGTTTGGTTTGTTAAGCTTATAGTCATTTAAGATGGTGCCCTCGTAGAGAAAATTTATTACGCACTTCTTACAATTATATTGATTTTGTCAGTGTCAGTTTAAATTGGAGGTCTCCAACTTCAGCAAGATATTCAATTTGACGCGTGACGTCGGTTGACTGACGACGATGTCACAGTCGGGCAAGGTTTTAATGTGCTGGTCAGAGACACTGGCTATTTAACGGGATTGATTTTATTGGCTGCTAATCGGTCCCCAGCCGGTATATAAGCTGGGGTTCATGGCTTGCAACACGGCACAAAGTCTGGTGTGGGCTTAGCGGTCCTTCGCACTACTGGTTTGCACACAGCCACTGGTTTACCTTNCAACACGGCACAAAGTCTGGTGTGGGCTTAGCGGTCCTTCGCACTACTGGTTTGCACACAGCCACTGGTTTACCTTTGTTGAGAGTGGCCTGGGGTAGCTCCTGACTCTGGCTATGTTGCTTCTGGTGCCGGCTGGAACTCGTGCCCAGTCCTTGGGCAAAGGTGGTTCTGCGGCTGGCAGTGCTGGNCTATGTTGCTTCTGGTGCCGGCTGGAACTCGTGCCCAGTCCTTGGGCAAAGGTGGTTCTGCGGCTGGCAGTGCTGGTTGGAGCCCGTGGAAGGCTGCTGGTCCTGCTGGGTCTGAACCACGGGTTGGCTATTCCCAGTGGTACAGGAAGTCCTTGGCGAAATCTCTCGACGATAGGATGCGGCTTGCCGGCTTTCTTGTGGGGTGGCTGAAAGAGGGAGCTGGGGGGAACTGGGAGGTGTGGCCTCTCCAGTTGGCGAGCGGCTTGATCTTGTTCCCGTGGAGTTAGACTGCAGAGGGAAGTTGGCACAGAGGTAGGAACTAAGGTCTGCCACGCTAAGGAAGAGCAGGTGACGAAGATCCTTAGCTAGGTGTGAAGACAGCTGTGGCTCGGCTACTCAGAATCGGTCCAATTACTCCTTCCAGCGAAAATATCAATGTGGTGGATTGAGCGCTAGGCTTGTCCAGAATGTCCAGTCATGTCGGGGGTGGTCCAAAAGGAGTCAGACCTCCAGGACCAGTCCTATCACTCGTTCTGGCTAAAATAACAACGTGGTGGATGGAGTCAATTGGCTGGGCTGGCTGACTAGCTGCCTCGTGGATTGAGCTTAAAGTGGTTGTGGCTCTACTGTACGTATGCACCAGGTACCTTGCTGTACCGGATCCACAGTATGGGTGGCCGTCTAATGTGTGTGTTTGAGACTTACGTGCCCCCGGTTAAGGGAGCCCGCAGTCCTTCTCTAGGTTCAGCAAAAGTGTTTCAATGACGTGGTCTCCTTATTTTCCTTGGTGGGCCGATGTCTAAACTAGACACGAGCGGATGTGCGGCTAGGTAGCTATAATACTAACTGACCCTAACTAACGCTAATGCTGTTGTCCAGAAGGGACTCAGAGTGTCACTACCAGAGTGATAGTGCGTGTTAAGTGGGGCTGAAGACTTCTTCGGAGGTTGAAGGTCTGGAAAATGTCTTGAAGGTAGCGGTGATCCTTCGTGAGGAAGGCGGTAGTAGCAGAGAGCTCCAGCACACGAGGTGGTGGAGCGAGCTGCTGAGTATCAACTGGAGAGACTGGGGCTGTGCTCTCGCCTATATGGACGGCCGGCTGTGGGCCCTTTGGCTCCCTTCATCTGGTCGGGTATCTTCGAGCTGGAGCTAAGGCCGCTATCTCTGAGAGAAGACTGGAAGTGTGTTTTTCCTCGTATGTGGGTTGCATCACTCCTGCGAGCTTAGGGGCAGTGCTGGGCTACTGGGCTGGCTTCTATCACATGTGGGGGGTGGCGTGACATCTGACATAAAGGTGGTCTTGATTGTCGTGTCCTCGGGTGCCCCTTGCCTAGCGGCGTGCTGGTGGGCTCCGGTAACAAGTCATCCTGGGTCAAACCCCACCTGGGGCGACGTGATGACACGTGAAGATGAGGTGGAGTCGTGTTTAATATATATGTCAGAACGCATCACGCATCAAATTTTATCTCCCATAGTAGCATCTTTACCAGTACAACACTTACTTTTTATCACAGCTTGTATGAGTGTCTGGTCTTTGTTTATCATGTGTAGCTGTTGCCTAGTGGATGGATTATAGCAGTTTTTCTTGGTTCCAGTTCTGAAGGAAGTGTCATTCTCGAAGCTGGACATATGCTCGCTGGTTGGACATCGCCTAATGTTGAGGATGTACAGTTTGGACTGGAATTCTCCAGATCTGTTCTGGAAACTGGCAATTTCCTTGCCTGACAGTAAAGAATCCATTTACAAACAAGAAGCTGATCTCTGGGCGCACCAAATGTTCACCGGGACACATACTGCTAAACCTAATTCAAAAGTAAGGGGAATATCTAAACTTTCGGAACACATTTTTTCTGTTTGTGTGTTATTTATATGGCACATTACTCCCATTTTTCACTGAGGTTATTTGAACATTAAAAAAATAGTTATTCAAGTTGATTGCCAATTATGACTCTGTGTTTTAAAGTGAACATTTTTCCTAATTTTTACCGGACAGTGACTACTGAACTACGGCTCTCCCTATGGGTTATAGTCTTAGCCATCTTTCATCAGCAATGGGAATGAATTATAGTGGTACATATTTTTGTTTAATTTCATATTTAACTTTTTAAATTTTAACTTAATTTGCAGATAAGCAGCTATGCTACCTATTTCAGGAATGTTCTCTAGAGGATATGGTTTTGCATGCACATCATAATGATACATTTGGCAGTGTCAAGAAGCAAGCAACAGAGTGGAAATCATACCTGGTTGTGTTGCAGGTTGCATCTGTGACAAGCTCAGATGTGGTGTGCTCGGATGTTCAGCTGGTGAGTTGCATAACGTGTGTGACAGGCTGTGTTAGCAAGGAACCTGCATGCGGTATGAGCGGTTTGATATTCTGGGTACCTTCGTCAATGGATGACTGGACTAGGGCCTGTGTGCGGCTAAGAAGGACGGTGGTACGTGGGGAGAGGCTGCCACGAGTCTCCGTCGCTGTGGTCCTTGTACGGAACATGGCGTGCCTGACAGCCAGAGACGTCGCAGAGAAGCTTGGCCTAGAGGGCCTCGTATCCAAAGGCTACGTCAGCGAGTATGTCGTGAAGATGCCGTCTCACAACTCATCGCATGATATACGTGCAACCGTGAGTATTCCCTTGACACACTTCCTTGTTTCAGCTCACTTGCATATGAGAAATGCAGTGGACATTGCTATTGGCTGTTAGATTTCTTAATGTGTTGTAGATTTCCCTGCTGTTGCATTCCATCACTGCTCCACGTTCATCTACAGTAGGTCTCCTATTTTACACTTTTCAAGGGACAGTACAAAAATTGTGTATGATGTGGGAAAGTTTAAAAAAAAGGGAAATTCCAAAATTAATTATGGGTTATGTGTAGATGGAGAGTACATAAATATGACCCTTATTATGACTATTCTTTTTTTGCTGACTATGCCTCATAACGAAGACATGAACCATGACCGGTCACTTCCAAGGCCAGATGACAGCCTCCTTGGAAACATAGGATACCAGGAGCGTTGTATGAAGCATTAACGAGATAGTCACATAATCCACCCTCACACAGTAATTTCCCGTGAGAAGGGATAACCACGAGACAACATATGTGAGTTGCCCCTAAGCGAGCATTAGATACTAGCCTGCAGCACATAGATGCCGAGTGAAGAAACACAAGTGTGTTGCCCTCAACCGGGCGTCAGATGCCGCCCACACAAGGAAAACTACTCCATCCAGCCTCGCCATCTCCGAGAGAGGCAGTTAGGCCATGCTGTCTAAGAAGAGAGCGGAGTAGCAACCGAAGCCACCTGAGGCACACACCGCCCATGAGTATATAAGGCTGCACACCCCAAAGAAACGTCAGTACGAGCCAAGCTGTCGGGGGATGAACGTTGTGCACGTGGCTGCTCTCTCTCCAGAATCTGCCCGCCCCTTTGGGATCAGCGAAGGCGAGGGGCTTCTGCGAGTATGGCGGGACTATGGTAGCTTGGGTGTGGCAACTATTCTGCAACTCGTCACATTCCTAGGTGGTGGATAGGGGATCCCCAGGCTCTGGGGGGGCAGAGAATATTCCAATACCAGCCCGTGGACCAACTGGCCTGTGCGGAAGCGCCATCATCAAGGACGTCGGGACCTGGGTAGCTCAGTATGAGATGGCGAAGTGCATCGTGCAGGCCGCAAACCCGCCTGAAATGTGGCTCTCGATGAGACAGATTATTGTTCACTAGAAAATGAAATATTTGTTCATTAAACAATATTTTATAAGGTAGGTAGGTGGGTCCCCGGTTAAAATTATTCATGAGAACTGCAGATACAGATTCTTGTCAAAACACAGATATTTTCATCATTGTAAAACGAATTTTTTTTAATGTAATAAAAGAACTTCACCTCAAGAAACCTCTAGAAAATTGATCTACATTACGACATTTGCAGTGTGTATATACAGGAGGTTGAGTGTGGCAAAGCTGTGTTGTGTATGTTGTAGGTTGTGGCCGCAATGCAGTGGCTGGCTGATCGAGCTCCAGACCCCCGGCCCCTCATCGTAGAGCCCCTGCAACACATGCTGGACCAGATGGTGATGAAGGCATTCTTGCAGATAACCACCACTGCCGTGAACACAATGCTTGCCTCGCCCACCCTGCAGGTACATCGACCCTCTCTACCACGCTTGCTTCTGGGGTCCGTGGTGGTGTGTAGCCGCTAAGAGTACTTGCCTACCACCAAGGTGGACGGGGTTTGATTCCTGGCAGGGTCTTTTCCCTTTAGCTTGTGGGAATCAAGCTGGACAACCCGCTTGTTGGTGGGTTTACTTGGGGATCTCCTGTTTCCTCTGCCCTTGCATTCTGCCATTGCTCCATTTCCACCTCATTTCACCCTGACTCTCAAGACCTTGTACTGCCCAAATCTCTCCACTCACTCACTGCTAGTGGAGCACGATTTAAGTAGACCTTGTAGAGAAATATTTTATTGTACTGTAGAACTTTTTTGTAAATATTTTTGAAGAGATTCAGAAAAATTGGTTTTTTATGTAAAGGAAAACTTTGTAACAGGGTAATTTCTTACTGAACAACAGGTTCGGGGACCAGCAGAAGGTAATGCATTTTATTTATCTCGAATGGCATGAAAGCCTCTGTAGCAGAACACTAGTTTTTAAGAAAATAGGGAAGGTATTGGCTAGAGTCTGTATTAAGTTACCATCCCAGCATTCGCCTCGAGAGATTTCAGGAAATCCTGGAAAACTGAAGTCAGAATGGCCAGAATGGGAATCTAATCCAGGTCCTCCAGATTGAGGGTCAAGTGGTTCACCACTGCTTTCTCTCACTTGGCTAGCACTGCCTGCGCTACCTCACTCGGTTTATTGACAATAAACTTGTTATAGATGGAAATATTACACAGTAGAACACCTAGTTTACACTCGTATAAGGACATACACAAGGGGTAATGTAATGTAAATGAAGGGAAACAATCTAACGTAAATTATGAACCAATGCAGATACTAGTTTAATATTTTAAGCTGAAAAAGTATATTACTGTATAAAGTAAATTTCAAGCATCATTTACTATTTAGATTATTTTTTGTTGTAATGTAAAGGAACTTTAAACAACTTTAAGGATAAAGATGTAGTAGTTTTGGACAGGCACACACACACAAAGAAGGACGACACATTTTCCGTGTGGTTGCGCATTTGCGACGTTTCGCTGGCTAGGCCAGCTTCATCAGGCGGCGAGCTGTAGGACAGAGCAGACACCAAACAAGCCATAGCTGCTCACTTCAATAACCTACAAGACAAACCAGTTGCAGCACATGCAGCATCACACAACAAATATTTTGATTCCTGGTACGGTACCAGAGGCATTAGAACTGTACCACCTTAAAGCAATAGCTCAGAACTCAGACACTGGGAATTAGCTCACCAATGTATAACAACATCCAGGCAGCCGCCAGGCCTCAAAATAAGATAATCACAGCTCCTAACCATACTCATCAGTTATACCAGCAATTTTTCAATTTTCCCGTCCCACCCTAGTTTGCCACCAGGCCTCTAGGTTTACTACCAACAGTGCCCTTCCACGATACTGTAGTGTTCTACAACTTGCCGCTTGATGGAACTGGTCTAGCCAGTGAAATGTTGTGATTGTGTAACCGCGTGGAAAATGTGTAGTCCTTATTTGTATGTGTGTGTCTTTCGACAACGACTACACCGTGAATACCTGTTATTTTATATATTTTTGGTAGCCTAGCGGCCTACTTGCAACCTTAACTTTAAGGATAAGTTTTTCTATATCTGTTTGTAGGCAGTAAAACTGTTAGCTTTCCTTTACTGTGAATTCCCCAGTGAAATTTTAAGTTTTATTTTGAACTAAATCAGAGAATAATATTTTCATCACCTTTTAAGTGAAAAACAGTTCTTTTTTATCTGCCTTTTACCTAGCTTGTAAAATTGTATGTATTTATTAAATTAAAAAAAAAATTGGTTCAATGTGTATTTGTTAACAAAAACCTTCGATCCAATATTCAATTTGAATTCGCAAATATTTNCCCCGGCCCCTCATCGTAGAGCCCCTGCAACACATGCTGGACCAGATGGTGATGAAGGCATTCTTGCAGATAACCTCCACTGCCGTGAACACAATGCTTGCCTCGCCCACCCTGCAGGTACATCGACCCTCTCTACCACGCTTGCTGCTGGGGTCCGTGGTGGTGTGTAGCCGCTAAGAGTACTTGCCTCCCACCAAGGTGGATGGGGTTTGATTCCTGGCAGGGTCTTTTCCCTTTAGCATGTGGCAATCAAGCTGGACAACCCGCTTGTTGGTGGGTTTACTTGGGGATCTCCTGTTTCCTCTGCCCTTGCATTCTGCCATTGCTCCATTTCCACCTCATTTCACCCTGACTCTCAAGACCTTGTACTGCCCAAATCTCTCCACTCACTCACTGCTAATGGAGCACGATTTAAGTAGACCTTGTAGAGAAATATTTTATTGTACTGTAGAACTTTTTTGTAAATATTTTTGAAGAGATTCAGAAAAATTGGTTTTTTATGTAAAGGAAAACTTTGTAACAGGGTAATTTCTTACTGAACAACAGGTTCGGGGACCAGCAGAAGGTAATGCATTTTATTTATCTCGAATGGCATGAAAGCCTCTGTAGCAGAACACTAGTTTTTAAGAAAATAGGGAAGGTATTGGCTAGAGTCTGTATTAAGTTACCATCCCAGCATTCGCCTCGAGAGATTTCAGGAAATCCTGGAAAACTGAAGTCAGAATGGTCAGAATGGGAATCTAATCCAGGTCCTCCAGATTGAGGGGCAAGTGGTTCACCACTGCTTTCTCTCACTTGGCTAGCACTGGACTACCTCACTCGGTTTATTGACAAACTTGCTATAGATGGAAATATTACACAGTAGAACACCTAGTTTACACTCGTATAAGGACATACGCAAGGGGTAATGTAATGTAAGTGAAGTGAAACAATCTAACTTGAATACTATCAAACAGTCAATGTAAATTATGAACCAATGCAGATACTAGTTTAATATTTTAAGCTGAAAAAGTATATTACTGTATAAAGTAAATTTCAAGCATCATTTACTATTTAGATTATTTTTTGTTGTAATGTAAAGGAACTTTAAACAACTTTAAGGATAAAGATGTAGTAGTTATGGACAGGCACACACACACACGAAGAAGGACGACACATTTTGCGTGCGGTTGCGCATTCGCGACGTTTCGCTGGTTGGGCCAGCTTCATCAGGCGGCGAGCTGTAGGACAGAGCAGACACCAAACAAGCCATAGCTGCTCACTTCAATAACCTACAAGACAAACCAGTTGCAGCACATGCAGCATCACACAACAAAGATTTTGATTCCTGGTACGGTACCAGAGGCATTAGAACTGTACCACCTTAAAGCAATAGCTCAGAACTCAGACACTGGGAATTAGCTCACCAATGTATAACAACATCCAGGCAGCCGCCAGGCCTCAAAATAAGATAATCACAGCTCCTAACCACACTCATCAGTTATACCGCCAATTTTTCAATTTTCCCGTCGCACCCTAGATTGCCACCAGGCCTCTAGGTTTACTACCAACAGTGCCCTTCCACGATACTGTAGTGTTCTACAACTTGCCGCCTGATGGAACTGGTCTAGCCAGTGAAATGTTGTGATTGTGTAACCGCGTGGAAAATGTGTAGTCCTTATTTGTATGTGTGTGTCTTTCAACAATGACTACACCGTGAATACCTGTTATTTTATATATTTTTGGTAGCCTAGCGGCCTACTTGCAACCTTAACTTTAAGGATAAGTTTTTCTATATCTGTTTGTAGGCAGTAAAACTGTTAGCTTTCCTTTACTGTGAATTCCCCAGTGAAATTTTAAGTTTTATTTTGAACTAAATCAGAGAATAATATTTTCATCACCTTTTAAGTGAAAAACAGTTCTTTTTTATCTGCATTTTACCTAGCTTGTAAAATTGTATGTATTTATTAAATTTAAAAAAAAATTGGTTCAATGTGTATTTGTTAACAAAAACCTTCGATCCAATATTCAATTTGAATTCGCAAATATTTTAAAAAAATTTGCTTCGAAAAGCAATTTTCAGCTTTGCCCACCCCTATAAAATGTAATGTAATTGATAAATAATACAAAGTTTGTATAACAGTTTGGGTTAAATAAAATACTACATATCCTACAGTTTTTTTCTTAAGAGGTTATGTAGTAGGAAGCAAGGAAATATGCATTGGTTGGTGTGACGTTTGACATTTCTNCAGTTTGGGTTAAATAAAATACTACATATCCTACAGTTTTTTTCTTAAGAGGTTATGTAGTAGGAAGCAAGGAAATGTGCATTGGTTNGGTTGGTGTGACGTTTGACATTTCTGGTGATGTGTTGCAGAGTCCGAACAACATGATCTACCTGTACAACAAGGTGCTGTGTGCGCTGCAAGACTGGCTGACGGACCCAGAGCTAGCAGAGTACAGCAAAGGAGCGCAGGAGTTTAGCACGCTTGTACCTCAGTATGACCACATTCGACCCTGCCCACAGGACTGTGGCTCTCCAGAGTACTATGCCACCATCACACAGGTAACTGGACAGGCTTTTTTTATGTTCAAAATGGTATTGCATTCACCAATTGCAAAGGTGATCTCATAAATTATTTAATTACATTTTAGAAAGAAGATAGAAAACACAAGTATGATGCTAGATGGTAATGGGTTAATAATGCCTGGGTCGAGTTTCCCTCTACAAACTAAGGAAACTGGGTCTCCTTAACGAAATCTTACCTATTGGCTGGGCTGTATGGGCCGAGCTGGGATCTCATTGTCCTTCTGGTAGTAGGAGAGGGTGCTGGGCAGAGTGCCTTTTTGGAGTATCCTGATGAGGATGTATTCTGCGGTGGCTGAGCGAACACACTGACAAACCGCTGGGTGAGAGGTGCGCAAGTCCAGTTGTCTCACTGCTGGGATGGCGGTGGGCTGAGCGACACTCTTGGGCAGCTGTTCAGGTGGTGTAGGTGGTAACGGCGATAGACACCTCTGAACGATGTACCACATATCTCAGGAGTGAAGGTGGAAGGCACAGAGTTCCATGCTGAGGCGAAGTGGACATAGCATGCAGTAGGATCGCTGCCTACTCTCGTTCCCGTAGGTGGACCCGGGGGGCCTTTGTTCTTGGCTTGCCTGAGCACATAGCTTGCGTACTGCAGATTTTGTCGCCCTTTACCCTACCCGCCCGTGGATAGGGCATTTAGGAATAACTCGAAGTACACAGCTGTGCACAGTCATAGATGTTATGTTACTTTTAAGGAATAAAACAAATGAAGAGTAAAGAATTAATATTTTACCTTATTCAGTGGAGTCCTGTAGGTGGAGATGTAAGTAAAGTAACATAGCAGCACTGGGAGGACAGGTTCTGACGTGGTAAGACCAGAAAAGCACTGACTCTTTGTAGGGTCGGTGGTTTGGGGTTAACCCCTGCCGAGTCCTATCAATTGGCATCTCTAGCAACATAACCAGCTGATTGACAGTGCGTGGGCCTGTAGCGACTTATGGAGAGGGCCCCTTGATCCTCCTAGCGAAGGTTGAGTGACCGAGTGACCGGCGCGACCAGCTACAGTTCTCAACTTCCCCTTTAGGCTCATAGCTTTCCCCATGCAAGGCCCCTATGTCTCTCAGTCAGGGTGTCTGGCAAATGGGAAAACCGGGAATTGTATGGAAATTTTAGTGCCCCGGTATAATCCGAGAATTGTGGTAGAATTTTTTTTGTATCTGAGATTATTACCATACAGAGCTGCCGTTTTAACATATTTTGACCTTTTTTCACGGAATTTCGATGCTTTGAACGGGNGAGATTATTACCATACAGAGCTGCCGTTTTAACATATTTTGACCTTTTTTCACGGAATTTCGATGCTTTGAACGGGGTAACAGGTCCGTACTAGTGGTAACAGATCAGTTTTCCCGCTGGGTAGAAGCTTTCTCGCTACCCAGTCAGGAAACACTGAACATAGTAAGGAAGTTTGAAATAGAGATAATATTTCCTCGCTTGGGATACCCACAAACCATTTTAACTGACAACGGCACACAATTTACCGGCCGCAAATGGCAGACGGCTGGCTCCCAAAGAGAGGTGGAAATGTTAAACCCCCCCTTATCATCCACAAGCCAACCCCACTGAGCGGAGAAACCTAGAGCTCAAGAAGAGTTTCCGTTTCAGTGTGGGGATAATCACCACCACTGGGACAAGCACTTGCCAAATATATAGTTTACCCTTAGAAAGCAAAATAATGAGGCTGTGGGAACAAGCCACCACCGAAATGCCACAATCCGAAGACATCCAGCTAGACTCCCTAGCCTGGACCACAAGGGCACGTGACGCCCAAGACCAATACATCTCCCAGAAGTACCCCCAGCTGTTTACAGGAGTGAGAAGTTTTAGAATGGGCAAAGCCCGCAATCACCCACTCAGCAAGGCAAAAGGACAATTTAGCGCAGGACTATTCAGCAAGTGGGAAGGACCCTACACCATCATAGGGTGCCAGGAGAATGTTTACTGGACAGAGGATGCATTCGAAAGGTAACTCGAGGGCGGATGCACCCCTGCCCAGCTGGAACCCAGGGCCTCGGAATGGAAGTGCCGGACACTGGAGTGAACGAAGAAGGGGAGATGGAGGACAATCCCCTGCTATTTACACCCACAAAAGCCGCGTCACTTACTCCCCAAAGGCAAACAGCCTTCCGGGACCCCGACCTATGTCCGGACGTGTGGCAGAGCAGCACATAACTTATTCCTGTAAGAAATGAATGCCAAGCACCTCGAGGAGCAATATCCATCAGAACACTGCCCTTGACCCCTACTAAGTGTGTCAGAAAAGTGGCCACCAGACACAGCCGAATGACCCAGACTGGGTCGCAACTCTCGTAGCAAAGCCCCTTAGACAGGGAATCCAGCCGATGACTCCAGCAGCCCAGCACTATCCGGGAGGAAGGTGAATGCCGTTACGCTGACGAAGTAGGTGAGCCACAAGAGCTCCTGCTTTGGATGGCGACCCTGACCGCGTCCACCCAGGCGACGTGGTGACCCGCAGCATCTCGACGCCGAATGGCCTCGGAGACCCAGCTGCCCACCCGGATCCAAAGAAGGATGATCCCAGTCGAGTCGAAGAGGTAGGGAGAGCACAAGATCTCCTACCTCTGACGACCACCCCGACCCAGGAGAATGTGGTACCCGACCGGGCCTCAACACTGGAGGGCAGCGAGACAACTACTGCATCGCCTTCAGCCCGGAAGGACGAGCCCAGCAAAGCCAAGGGGGCAGAGGAAGCAAAGAAGCCCCTGCCTCGGACGGCCACACTAACACCGTCCCTCCAGGACTCCAGGAGCAGGGGACGACAAGTCGTGCCTCTGTACCTGGTAGCCCCGAGCTGGCCACTGACGAGGACGACCCCGATGAGCCCAGCAGTCAACCTACAACCATCCGAAAGAGGGAGATCCCCCCTCCCCATACCTGCCGCACTGCCACCCAAGGTCAGCCGGGATGGTACAGGGACTCAGAATGGCACCCCATGGCTAGGTTAACGTAATCATATCCTAATAATAATAAGGCCCTAGACAAGAGGAGAAGCCGCCCGTGTAAACACTTCTCACGTCGAGTGCAAACCCGAAGTGGAACAACCATGCAAAAGACAGCCATAAAAAGTGGAAATAGACTGCAATAATGCAAATGTAGGACCTTGTACAGCAGTATAAAACAAGGTGTAAAATTGTTAATATTTTAAGAGTGCAATATGTTTTTTTATTATTTGTTGGTGGCCCATACGACAATTGGTTGTGTATATAAGTTTTAAAGGGTAACTCATGTTGTGTATTACGTAAGTAGAAGCTGGCCTAAGTAACAGAAGGCTTAGAGCCGGCCTAGGTAGTAAATTGTCAGTCACACGTTAACAACCTGCCATGCGACCAGTTATGGAGGCCACAGAGCAGGGCCAGTTATGGTCTGTTTCGTGTAAGTTGGTGAGATTCTGACAGTTCAACGAAAGTAGCGCCAATGTTTACTTTTCGTTTATGTATCCTTTCGCCATCAGCTGGTGCGTCAAGTGGAGGCTGTTTTTTTTATCAACACGCTGTCAGCTAATCCACTTGCCATTGAACTGTAATACNAACACGCTGTCAGCTAATCCACTTGCCATTGAACTGTAATACTAAACAAATGTTAAGATATTTTAGACTGACATCTGTCTAAAAAAATTAGTAGGTTATAAAAGTAAAAATATAAAACGATGCAGAAAAAAAAAATTTGCTAACTCTTTTTTAATTTGTTTGAGACAGTGAATTTGGGTAAACATTTGCGAGACGGTAGTTGTAGCTATTATCACACTTTGGACATTATAGCTAATATATTTGAGTTGGAAATATGTGGAGTGGAATAATGTTAGAATTGCTTAAAAACTATTCACGCGTGTCCCACTTTCTCCGGAAACAAGGAAATAGGTTTTCGGGGGAACAATATGGCGTATAATTTACGTAGACGAACGATTACCGGCCGAATAGAAATTTCTAGTACTCAAAATCGCTGTACACAAAATATATGTTACTTTAAAAATTATGCAGAGCTCGCGAAAAATAAAACTATTGGTATCTGTTTGTAAATTTGTTATATATTGCACACGGACGCTCTTCTTTTCTGGCTGTTAATGCTTCGGAAAAGATCCGATAGATGGCGCGTACAGCATGTCGGAACGAAGTTTGAGCCGCTTGCTTAGCTCAATAGATCACGTCTTTTAAAAAGTTGACTGTTCTTCCATTACTGGCTCAGAACGATGCGAATTTGAAATACATTTTATCAAATTATTAGAAAAAATAATTCAACATTATTATGCAATATTTCTGTATGCTTTTGGAATTAATATCAAGCACGTGTGGAAAGCATGGTTGGAGAGGGATGATACAACATGAAAAAGGTTTCTGAAGTTGCATTTAATTTGGATACAGATCATTTTATTGTGCATTTCTTTTTGAACACCTACACATTACTACATTATCACGAAGTTTAGTTTGTAACAAAAGCAACCATTGTTTTGTGACCTCGTAAAATCAAATGTATTAATTAATATAGGAACTCTTTCTTATCGCGTATTTTCTGCTTGCCTAATGTGGGTCGGCAGTGCACCTAGAATAGCCAATGTAATATCCACTTTTGTATGTTCATGCATCAGCTGATACAGGATTTTGTAAATGGCACTTTGTTTGTTTTGTATACATCAAGTCGCCACTCACCGACTGTCAAAATCTCGCCAACTTATATGAAACAGACTTTAAAATGCCTTCAGCACCAAATAAATAGTAAATTGACACACCCCTCATGAGTAGGACTAGAACACACGCCTTTGTGTTTGAGAATTTTTTTCCACATTTGTACGCCTGTAAATTAGTTTATTCCCAGTTTAAACTCATAAACGAAATGTAATGAAAACACAGTCCTCAGCTGACATACATGAGCGACACATTTCCGGTAAACAAAGGCCGCGAGCCACTCACCCAACACCAATACATTACACGTGACAGCTATTCTCCCCAGGAGGTAAAACCCATTAGCAGGCCGCTCGCCCGACCAGCCCATGCGCTAGAGAGAAACAGCACTGCACCGAAAGGGAAAGTGGAAGCCCGCGCGCCAGAGAAGAGAGCAAGCACAGAAGGAATGCTACAGAAGCCAACACAGACAACTTCGAGTGACAGTACAACATCACTCACGCACCAGAATTCCATGAAGTGTACTGGCATAATATTTATTTACTATTCTGCCTCATCTACATGTGACGTCACATCACCATGAGTGGGGTTTAAACCCAAGACGGCTTGCTTCCAGAGCCAACCAGCACACCCCTAGGCAAGGGGCACCCAAGGACACTGCAGCCGAAGCAGTCTAAGCCATTATGTCAGACGTCATGTGTCTTGTAATCACTCCCGCGTATGACAGAAGCCAGCAACGTAAGCCAAGTGCTGCCCCTAAGCAGGCGGCAGAGACGCAACCTGCACACAAGGATAATTGCCACTTGCAGCTAACTTACGAAACATACAAATTTCATCATCTAATTCAATCTTAATCTTTTTACGAGAATACAGAACAGGAGCCTGAGCCAAAGAAACAAAAGCAATTTGATTAATAACACTTTCATTTACAGCAAAAGTCTTCCAACTTATAGTATCTCGAACATCAATTTGGCTGAAATAATTAACACCAGCATTTGGACTGTTGTGAGGATGACGGTAGAAGCAAATCTCCAAAATACTAGATCCAGGATGAGCATTCATTCTTTGTAAAGTGAATCTGTACATAAAGCTGAGAAGTGGATAACTCTCTTGAGCTTGAGTAACTTGCTTAACGAACACATTGTCGTCCTTAGCAACATCAGTATTAAAACTTCCAATATTACGAAAAACAGGTCTTGAAGAATATCTCTTCTAAAGTGTTGTGCTCGCCCCATGGCCAGCGCTGCTAAGGGAGGAGCTCATGCCCGAAGATACCCGACGAGCCGAAGGGGCTGCGCCGGCTGATTATATACCCCTGCGCACACCCCCAGAACGTCAGTTGAATACTTGGCAGTTCGCTCCACCACTTCATATGCTGTTGCTCTCTGCCTATAGCTTTCCTCACGATAGATCAACCAGCCTTNTTGGCAGTTCGCTCCACCACTTCATATGCTGTTGCTCTCTGCCTATAGCTTTCCTCACGATAGATCAACCAGCCTTCCAAAAGTCTTTTAGACCAGCGTCCAGCGACCCCTAAAGAAGTTTTCTCCCCCTTACACTCACTACCACTTCTGTAGTGACCCCAAGTCCCTTCAAGACAAACAGTGTAGATTAGTTAGGGTCGAGTTTGTCATAGCTACCTAANCTTCTGTAGTGACCCCAAGTCCCTTCAAGACAAACAGTGTAGATTAGTTAGGGTCGAGTTTGTCATAGCTACCTAACTCACCTGCTGTTTTTAAGTTTTGCCCCAGGTCCCCTTCACCTGGTTAACGTAGACTACTTGCGCTGGTTTGTGTACAATTGATAGCTAGGAGATAATACCGGCCACAGTGTCTATTCCTCTGGGAAATTGAAAACGTGTTCTTACGTTAACCCTGTGCACTCATTCTAGGATGATTGTTACTTTATACCTCGTAGACGTTAACCCACAGAGGAGAAGCAGGANGATGAGCCCAGCAGTCAACCTACGACCATCCGAAAGAGGGAGATCCCCCCTCCCCATACCTGCCGCACTGCCACCCAAGGTCAGCCGGGATGGTACAGGGACTCAGAATGGCACCCCATGGCTAGGTTAACGTAATCATATCCTAATAATAATAAGGCCCTAGACAAGAGGAGAAGCCGCCCGTGTAAACACTTCTCACGTCGAGTGCAAACCCGAAGTGGAACAACCATGCAAAAGACAGCCATAAAAAGTGGAAATAGACTGCAATAATGCAAATGTAGGACCTTGTACAGCAGTATAAAACAAGGTGTAAAATTGTTAATATTTTAAGAGTGCAATATGTTTTTTTATTATTTGTTGGTGGCCCATACGACAATTGGTTGTGTGTATAAGTTTTAAAGGGTAACTCATGTTGTGTATTACGTAAGTAGAAGCTGGCCTAAGTAACAGAAGGCTTAGAGCCGGCCTAGGTAGTAAATTGTCAGTCACACGTTAACAACCTGCCATGCGACCAGTTATGGAGGCCACAGAGCAGGGCCAGTTATGGTCTGTTTCGTGTAAGTTGGTGAGATTCTGACAGTTCAACGAAAGTAGCGCCAATGTTTACTTTTCGTTTATGTATCCTTTCGCCATCAGCTGGTGCGTCAAGTGGAGGCTGTTTTTTTTTTTCAACACGCTGTCAGCTAATCCACTTGCCATTGAACTGTAATACTAAACAAATGTTAAGAAATTTTAGACTGACATCTGTCTAAAAAAATTAGTAGGTTATAAAAGTAAAAATATAAAACGATGCAGAAAAAAAAATTTGCTAACTCTTTTTTAATTTGTCTGAGACAGTGAATTTGGGTAAACATTTGCGAGACGGTAGTTGTAGCTATTATCACACTTTGGACATTATAGCTAATATATTTGAGTTGGAAATATGTGGCGTGGAATAATGTTAGAATTGCTTAAAAACTATTCTCGCGTGTCCCACTTTCTCCGGAAACAAGGAAATAGGTTTTCGGGGGAACAATGTGGCGTATAATTTACGTAGACGAACGATTACCGGCCGAATAGAAATTTCTAGTACTCAAAATCGCTGTACACGAAATATATGTTACTTTAAAAATTATGCAGAGCTTGCAAAAAATAATACTATTGGTATCTGTTTGTAAATTTGTTATATATTGCACACGAACGCTCTTCTTTTCTGGCTGTTAATGCTTCGGAAAAGATCCGATAGATGGCGCGCACAGCATGTCGGAACGAAGTTTGAGCCGCTTGCTTAGCTCAATAGATCACGTCTTTTAAAAAGTTGACTGTTCTTCCATTACTGGCTCAGAACGACGCGAATTTGAAATACATTTTATCAAATTATTAGAAAAAATAATTCAACATTACTATGCAATATTTCTGTATGCTTTTGGAATTAATATCAAGCACGTGTGGAAAGCATGGTTGGAGAGGGATGATACAACATGAAAAAGGTTTCTGAAGTTGCGTTTCATTTGGATACAGATAGTTTTATTGTGCATTTCTTTTTGAACACCTACACATTACTACATTATCACGAAGTTTAGTTTGTAACACAAGCAACCATTGTTTTGTGACCTCGTAAAATCAAATGTATTAATTAATATAGGAACTCTTTCTTATCGCGTATTTTCTGCTTGCCTAATGTGGGTCGGCAGTGCACCTAGAATAGCCAATGTAATATCCACTTTTGTATGTTTGTGCATCAGCTGATACAGGATTTTGTAAATGGCACTTTGTTTGTTTTGTATACATCAAGTCGCCACTCACCGACTGTCAAAATCTCGCCAACTTATATGAAACAGACTTTAAAATGCCTTCAGCACCACGGCTGGTAAATAGTAAATTGACACACCCCTCATGNCGGCTGGTAAATAGTAAATTGACACACCCCTCATGAGTAGGACTAGAACACACGCCTTTGTGTTTGAGAATTTTTTTCGCCATTTATACGCCTGTAAATTAGTTTATTCCCAGTTTAAACTCATAAACGAAATGTAATGAAAACACAGTCCTCAGCTGACGTACGTGAGCGACACATTTCCGGTAAACAAAGGCCGCGAGCCACTCACCCAACACCAATACATTACACATGACAGCTATCCTCCCCAGGAGGTAAAACCCATTAGCATGCCGCTCGCCCGACCAGCCCATGCGCTAGAGAGAAACAGCACTGCACCAAAAGGGAAAGTGGAAGCCCGCGCGCCAGAGAGATACAGCACTTTGACATAAAGAGAAAGTGGAAGCCCGCGCACCTGAGAAGAGGGCGAGCACAGAAGGAATGCTACAGAAGCCAACACAGACAACTTCAAGTGACAGTACAACATCACTCACGCACCAGAATTCCATGAAGTGTACTGGCATAATATTTATTTACTACTCTGCCTCATCATATCACATCACATCACCATGGGTGGGGTTTAAACCCAAGACGGCTTGCTTCCAGAGCCAACCAGCACACCCCTAGGCAAGGGGCACCCAAGGACACTGCAGCCGAAGCTGTCTAAGCCATTATGTCAGATGTCATGTGTCTTGTAATCACTCCCGCGTGCGACAGAAGCCAGCAACGAAGCCCAGCGCTGTCCCTAAGTGGCTGGCAGCGACGCAGTTGGCACACAAGGAAAACCACCACTTCCAGCCACCCCGAGAGAATGCAGCTTGCGCTGCTAGGGGAGGAGCTCACGTCCGAATACACCTGACCAGCCGAAGGACCCGCACCGGCCGTCTATATACGCCGGCGCACAGCCCCAAAACGTCAGTTGTATACTCTGCAACTCACTCCACCACCTCGTGTGCTGGACCTCTCTGCCTACCGCTTTCTTCACGAGAGATCAACCAGCCTTCCAGAAGTTGTCCAGGCCTGCGTCCAGTGACCCCCGAAGATGTCTTAGTCCCTTTACACTCACTACCACTTTGGTAGTGAACCCCAACTCCCTTCTGGACAACAGTATAGATTAGTTAGGGTCAGTTGTCATAACTACCTAGACTAGTTTTGCCCCAGGCCCCCTTCCTTGGTTTAACGTAGTCTACTTCCGCCGGTTTCAGTAAAATTGTTAGCTAGGAGATAGTATGGGCCACCGAGTCTATTCCTCCGGGGAATAAACACGTATTCTTACCTAACCCCGTGTGCTTATTCTGGGGTGGTTGTGGCTTCAGACCTCGTAGACGTCAAACCCACAAAGGAGAAGCAGGAGACTGCGCCTAGAAACCCACTTTGCCTAAACTAGTGTAGGACTGCGGGCTGCCCTTAACCGGGCGCACGTACGTCACCAAACATAGCCCAGTCAGCGGCCACCCGTACCTTGAACCAAGTACTCCGGTACTCGGAACATTGTAAGGTAGAGCCACAACCATTAGGAATACACGCGACTAAGCGGTTAGACTTCCGCATTAGCTAACCCACTCCATCCACCACGTTGCACTTCGTCGGTTGGAGTGACAGGACCGATTCTGGGTGGCCTTACCTCTTCTGGTTATACTTTAGGCAGGGAACTCGTCACCTGTTCCTACTTCGTGTGGTAGACCGTAGTACCTTTCCAGTGTGACCTTCACCCATAGAAGTAGTGCAAGGTGGAGAGCTAAGAGGGCAACTACTGCCTCTAAACCTAGTCAGTAGCTCTGCAACCCATTGCCGTCTGCCCTCAGCAGCCCCTCCCTGCGGTGCCGAGCTCAAGCCGCCTGACAACTGGCGGGCCTCGCCTCCTAGCACCTCATTTCAGCCACCCCCAGAAGATCACCGGCGAACAACACCCGATCGTAGTCCATCTACGACCTGGCCTTTCAGTACCCCTGGGCCGTGGCAGCCTGCACTTCCAGGCACCACAACCAACCTACCAGACTGCGTCGCCGTCCGCTCCGGCGATCAGCCCAGCAGCTGCCCTAGAACAGGGCCTTTGTTCCAGCCAGCGGTCGCCGAGCCAGGATCTACCCCGGGTGAGACCCAATCAAGGTAAAGCGACACCAGTGCTTCTGGCCAGCACTGTGTAACAGTTACGTCGTCGCCATTTCTAATAGACGTTATGCATTATTAAGAATAGTTTATTTCAATGTCATTGGCTCTCATCATAGTTAATTTGCATTAATTTAGACATATGTAACAAAGCAAAATGGCTAACCCTAAAGTAGGAGGTTATTTGTTGCACAGAAACATGATGTGGTACATACTCCACTTTTTCAATTGTGGCATCTACAACATTTTCCTTTCTCACAGTTACATGTTAGTTTGTCACCTCTGGCGAAAATAATTTAGTTAGTTTAACTGTCTTTTGTTACTGTAGACCTATCAGTGAGATTACCGCTGAGTTTGAGGTTAGGTATTGTACTTTTTGGATATAAAAGTCCAGTGTACATCTATTTTTTGTCCACATGTGTGGTCAAATATGGAGAATATCTGTGGATATATCCCGCTGTACCTTGTGCATTTGGTTGCTGTGAGCAGCCGGACTGCTCCCTGAATGTCGTTTCTTGTGTGACTGACTCGTACCTCTTCTCCTCAGCGCTGGTGTTGGGCAGCTCCCAGTACAACGTCGATACCGACGGCAACAAGATTCCACGCCCACCCAACGCCTTCATGATCTTCGGGCAGGACTTCCGCAAACTGCTGGCCGGGGAAAACCATGGTGAGTTGTGCCAGGGGCGTTATCACATCTGGGTGTCTGTTTTGAGTTCAGATAAATGAAATGTATTTTATTCTACTACATTAAATAGACAGTTTTGATTCCAATTTTTAAAATAATGTGATACACACTTTTGACAGTTAGTTTATAATTTTAATTCTGTGAAACTAGAAATTATTTAAAACATAATTTTCCTCGCTATGTTTGAAAGGCCTACGTGTTGAGAATGAATAGCATTGTATACATGATTTATCAATTACCTCTCTCATTTGCATTGAAGTAACTTCTCTTTGTATGCTTTTTATTTTATTAGTGTTACTTGCAAAATAGTTAAGCCCAAACGTTTGGGTGTCCAATTTTTTTGTTTGTTGTCTGATTACGTGTTAACCGCTCGTTTCACTACAGACTGTGTGAAAATAACATAATTACAATGTTTGTGTTGAAAAAGAAAGAAAATTTTTAATGTGTAATTAGTTCGTGATTTGTCGGGCGTGCGAGTGATGCATAGCAAAATTCCTATTGTGCGGCTTATTTCCTCTATGCTCTGGGTGTCCAGCTGGACTGAAATGACGCCACGCGAGACGGCTTCCCTTTGAGTGACACAGCGTGGGGAAAAATGCTGAATACTTTAATTTGCTCTGTAATTGTGTCTGATTTTTACTTCTAATATCAGGTAAGTTATGAAAATTTATATTTATGGCACATTAAAAGGAACACTTAATGAATGTAGAAAATACGTTAAACTTCAAAGAAACGTACACTGGCAACATACAAAATTTCATACTATTTGTATGAACACAAGACCCTCAAACAAGAAAAATCCCTTAAAATTCTAATGAAAAATTGCTGTCCTTTAAATAGCAAATCAGTTGTAAGAGATCTGAACTGCTAAATCACCTCTCAAAATACTAACAGACAACATAATTTGGCGCGACTTTAGCACATGACCTCTCTCTGCTGGCTTCTGGTTACTGTCCAACAAAATTACGCCTTTATAAAATTTCAGAAAATTAATTTGCAAGTCCAAGTGTCACTCTCTTAAATTTCAAATAATTTCATGATCCAAATAGCACAAAAGTTTTTGCATCACACATTCAAAAGTCATTTAAATTTACATTACCATACCCGACGTAGGTCATACTTATACAGCTCCGGCAGAGACGGCAGCAGACGTAGTTGTTGCACTTCAAAACTATGTGCAATGCGTTTTGGGCTTCCTAAGTTCATACCTGCATATTTAATTCAACTAGGCGCCTCTCTAACGCCGTTCCTACCATCATTATGGGCTGTAATTACAAAATTAAAGGAATTCTTGCAGACAAGTTTTATGATGTACCGCTTGTCATAGCATCTGAGGAGAGAGTAATTAGCAAAGGGGTTCACACGGGGATGCTAATTAAAGACAGGAAATTCCAGAAAGATGTCACTTCCTGACACGTCGCAGTCTTGTCATTTCTGTAATTTAATGCATTCCTCTGTGTCCAAAACTGCTCGATTAAACCAGATAAATTGAAAAGAGAAAAATGATGACCAAATAATTAGCACTGCCACAGACAATTGAGCTCAGTTCACAAAACAAATGAAAGAAGTAGAACTGTCAAAATAAGTTAAATGTAAACAATCCAAAATAAATAAGTAAAATTTAGATATGATGTCCTTAATTACAAATCTAGCTATGCCTTAGGGTAAGGGCTTTAAAAATAATGTTTCAAAATAAATAAACATTCAACTCAAAAGAAATGAAAACATAAACAAAGAGCTTTAAATGCTGAAATCGTTACAATCCTATAGACTAATTTTACTGCAAATTTTTTTTGTGCTTAAATCTTGGCAGTTGACACGCCACACAGGCAGTGAGTACATATCAGTAATGACGATGCTTTCTGGGCAACTTTTGCATATGGTGCGTTACCTGCCAACACCTCTGCAACTATCTCTGCAGACAGCAACGTGTCTATTGCGCTGGGTGTGGCAAACTGTGGATCAGCCAGTGGCAGCCCATCTAGACGCCCGAGACATCCAACTGCAATCGGTACTCAAGGCATGTCTCTGGTAATCTTGTTCAGAATAAGAGCTCTGCTGGTGATGTGAAGCTCTGGTGACCGAAGAGAACCAATCGCACACAAAACTGCCCCTATTGTTTCTAGAACTGCAACGTCAATTCGGTCCGTGATCNTTTTTTTTTTTTTCCATTTTTGTAGCTATTTGGAATGTGCAGTTGAAGAGTATTTCGAGCAGGGTGGTTCACCTGACAACAGTCATGATTGGCTGGAATTCCTGCGCTCTGTCAACTGGACAAAAGTAGTGGAGGTATGGCATATTTGTGAGGTTGGGGCTAAGGGAAAAGAGGGAAGTGGGAGGGAGAGAGAGCAAATGGAGGATGTATAGGTGAAATGGTGGAGGGAGGAAAGAGAAAGTTAAAGTGTTGAAGGGAGAGGGAAAACGAAGGGAGTGGAAGAGAGTATTGTCTTCCCAGAAAAGACTGTACAGTCGACTCGTACCGAAAATGCATGTACCGATAAACCGTATCCACAGTTAATTTTCAGTGGTCCCAGCAAAACTGCTATATAAATAATGATAAAGCTAACCGCTTGTATCGTTTAACGGATGTTGCATCAATCAAAGTATATTTCGGGTCCCGCCACCTAAGATGTCCCGCAACGATAGTTTTTAAGCTGGTTTTTTATGGAAACATCTAGCAACTGGATGTGAAATACGTCACACGCGCCACCGTNCAACGATAGTTTTTAAGCTGGTTTTTTATGGAAACATCTAGCAACTGGATGTGAAATACGTCACACGCGCCACCGTTTATCACACCTCTGCAGCGCATTGTCTATCTTACCATCCCAACACGTCTTGTCTGCAGCCTAGTGCGACCTGCGAGTCTGGCTTGCTACCTCCCCTTACCTGCCTCACGGGAGGGGAAATGTGGTTACCTAGCATCCTATCTCTCTCTCACCCCTCTTTCTGTCTCTTTCAGCACCTTCCTTCATTCCCTTACATGCCATCAAGAGGGGAAGCTGCTGTCTAGCAAAAGCACGCCCTCTCACGGTTGCGCATGCTTGTCTTCACACACCGGCTGCAGAGCAAATAAAGTGCACCTGGTGAATGTAGAAATTTTATCAAGATTATCCGTTGCTCAAAATAGTTGCACCTATCATCACTTGTATTTCAAAGAAAACAGTTTAGTCTGAAAATGTTACGCAATACATTTTAATGAGGAATTATTATTTACGAAGATGTTTTATTTTGTGATTAAAGGTCGTTTTTTTCCCATAAGGTTGGTGTTTCATTGTATCTGGCGTAAGATCAACATGATTTTAAACGTATTAATTTAACTCAATGGACAGCATCTTCGCAAATGAAATTATATGCCCAGAAGCATATTCTTGACCTCCCCGTTGTCGCCAAAAAATATTTGAACATCAAGTGACTTGTATTACCAAGCGTAAAGTTCATTTTCAGTAACTTCTTGCAGGGAAATCTGTGGATTTGTATTAATTTATTTCAATAGACATGCATCTTTTGAATAAACTGTTTTAGGTTAGCTAATATTGGGTAAGCACTGAGTCAGAGTGCAGTGTAACTCGCGACAGGGAAAATCAGAGAACGTGGTTGAAGTTTTTTTGCAGTGAAATATAATTAATTACTTTAAAAGACAGACATTTGCCACGCG
Source organism: Clitarchus hookeri (assembly GCA_002778355.1). Classification (NCBI taxonomy): domain Eukaryota; kingdom Metazoa; phylum Arthropoda; class Insecta; order Phasmatodea; family Phasmatidae; genus Clitarchus; species Clitarchus hookeri. Next base: position 107,183 of record NQII01006540.1, read on the forward strand.
CGCAAGGTGTCAGCAACATGTAGCGGCGTGGAGGAGTAATCCGCCTGCCGCCGTGAACACACTGCCCGATCGATAAATTCTTCATATGCTCTCAGCTGATCGAGTGGGCACGGGACATTCAAAATTTGACTAGCATTTGGTGTCATATTTTCATTTTCAGAGGGTTGAAAGTTTTAGGTCAGCTTGCATTTGGTGTCTGATTACAACCAATTAAATACTGTATTTTAAGATATATTCTTTATTTAAAAAGAGTTTGGGTGAAATGTTTTTAAATGTATTATTTACAGTAATACTAATACAGTAATACTTTTTCTAAAATTCCCATTTTTATTGTGTTTATTAGCTAAACTTTATTCATAGATAATGTACAGCTCTCATTATACTCAAAATTAAGTCTAATATGGTCAGAAGTGGTATTTTATTGATGTACATATCAGAACCCTCATCTACTGAAATCCCGTCTGTATGAAAATTTTTTGACAGTCCCCTGAAAAACCGTAGATAGGGAGTCGACTGTATACAGTTAAACCCTGTTAAGAAGTTCCCTGCTTGATAATGTTAACATAATTTTACATCTAGTCCATAGACATCACTGTAATCTGCCCCCCTTTTTTTAAGAAGTTTTCGTAGTTAAAAAGCATAAATTTTCTATTCCCCTCAAAAACATTTTAAAAAAGTTTTACTGTAATTTTTTTACAGTTTTTTTGTGTCGATTCCTGGTTTTCCCCAGTGATGCACTATATTTATTGACTTCTGTGCGTTTGATCAAACGGAACTTGCTGCTTAAAGGATCAGCGTTTTTTTTTATCTTCCGAAGAAAAATATTTTGCTTGCATGGTATTTTCTAGTGTCCTTGAAGCAGAGACTAGAGTAGTTAAAAGTGTCATTGTGTTGCTGCAGATCATAGTGTGCAAGAAGCTGGAGTCCCTTCAGATGTTGTCCAGCTCAAAGGAGTATATGCCAGTGGCCATCAGCAAGGCGAACCTGTCCAGCTTCCTCAACACCTTCTGGTGGTTCACTGCTGAGGAGATGGACAAGGTCGTGGAAACTCCTTTCACCAGCAGCAGTCATGNCTCAACACCTTCTGGTGGTTCACTGCTGAGGAGATGGACAAGGTCGTGGAAACTCCTTTCACCAGCAGCAGTCATGGTGAGAACTTACAGTTTGCTAGCACATGTGCTGTATTCTCTTAAGTCTACTCTGTTTAGGTGATTCACCATTAGTTGCATGTATTTATGGTGTTGGTCACAGACTTCATTAGTGAGTAAATTCTATGATGTAGTGAATTTGAATTGTTATTTGAGAATGTGTAAGACCTTGTGGGGAACAAGTGCATTATGTGAAGCAGCCATCTTTATGTTTTAGTATTTCAGTGTGTTATAGTCAACATTGCAAATTGGTTGGTGGAGCATCCCAAGGTAACAGTTCTGGCATGGGATATCAGCTTTCAGCATCTTTAGGCCCTACTTTTTTGAGGAGAATTGTGACAGTTACAGCAGTCAGTTACCAAAAGATGCGTTCACTACTGGAGTTTCCTAATTCAGACGAAGATGGTGAACTTTGGTTTCAGCAGGATGACACAACTGCATGCATTATTTGGAAGTCAGTGGCAATAGTGTGTGAACTATTTCCAGGGTGTGTAATTTCACAGTTTGAAGAATTAACTGGCCAGTGAAAGCAAAGTCTCCATACGTAATTGCATTCTTTTTTTATTTCCTTTGAGGATATTTGAAGTCAAAAGTTTGCGCTGCCAAACCCTGCAATATCCAACAGCTTAAGGAGCTCAATGTTGCTGAAAAGAGGGAAGTGAACTGTAGTTTATCGGAGTATGTCATAGATAATTTTGTGCACAGAATACATGAATGTGTTCAAAGCCATGCTAGCCACGTTAATAACTTAATTTAAAAAAAAAAAAAAGGACACCTATACAGTATACTAAATTGTAAGTATTCTCTGTTTGATATAACTTCAGTAAATTTTGACAGTTCTCGAAAAGAAGTGCGGTCACAATGTATCCCTCTGCCACAGCTGTTCTGTCGGTGAAGAAAACAATCTTTGTAAACAAACTACAAATACAATGGCAGGCATCGAAAGATTGACAACTTCAGCCTAGTACTTAGGCTACTATGGCTGGTTGTCATTCCCAACTGTTTTATTTTTGTTATGACCACATAATATACTAGTTAGGGTTCCGTTTATTTTATTGGTGGGGTCGGGAACTCGTGTTTAACGTCTTTCGTGAGACGTGATTGTTTTGCGGTTCTTATGAGACAGTGGCGATTGGAACNGTCGGGAACTCGTGTTTAACGTCTTTCGTGAGACGTGATTGTTTTGCGGTTCTTATGAGACAGTGGCGATTGGAAGTTACAGCGTTTTGATAATGCAGAGGAAAATTTTATTTGTACGGAAATAACGTTCAATTGACTAAAACGTCTAAAGTTTTAACTTCACCGAAAGAACTAAATGCAATAAATGTGTTGCCGTTCGTACCAATGTGAGAAATACTCAACACATAAAAATTGTTGCAATTTTTTATATAATGAATTACACTAAAAGGGTATTTATGTAAGCCATGTACATTTGAAAACCTCCTGCAAGAACAAAATGCAATAAATACGCCACTGTCAATACCAATGTGCAAAATGCACAATGTAAACATTTTCAGCAAATTTAACTTCCCATGTAAACATTGTTACAGTTTCAATAAAATAAATTAAGATAAAACAAGGTTTTTTAAAAGGAAAAATAAATTTAAAATATTCTAACAACAATATAAGAAAGCATTTTTTACAAAACACACAAAATTACTGTTCACTTCGTAATTCCAAAACACGTGGCGAGCTTTGGATGATTAATTCACTAAGAAATAATTTATTTGTTGACGTATTCAATTAACAAAATACTTGAGCTATTGCTTGAAACCAACAAATTTAAACTTCACAACTTAAATTCTTTATCCCTTGCGCTTTGCAATGTTCAAAGAAAATGGCGGACCACAGCACACAACAAACCCTTTTACAAAGCGGCAGACGTGTCTATAAATTCATTTCACTGAGGAGACTGTTCTAAAAAGGCACCTACGACAAACTACATTGAATGAAATACGTAAATACAAACATAATTAACTGCAAATATAATATTCAAACACCACCAGCAAGGAATTCTTGCATATAAATAAATTATGACAGAAGAGAGCGTAATGGCAATGGTATTTCACTAGGCGGGTGGAGATCATAGACAAGGGAGATTGGTGGAGACCTTTCATATATTCGTAATGTTCTCATGCTGTGCCATAATATTCTAAAAGTTTTTAAAGCCCTTGCTCTATAACTCAGAAGAATTGTATATTAATCTATGATTAATCCACGGTTCCCAGACTTTCCTTTGCGGGGCGATGCTTACCAGGGATGGTTAAGCACAATTTGCACAAGAAAGAGCAGACGGCGGTTAAACTGGTAACGTGTTATATTCTATCCAGACTAGAACACGATGACCCGTACACTCTTACTGTATACTGTAACCAAGGCATTGATTAACTCTTGGAGAGTAAACAGAGGTGAAGGGACATGTCGGCTAGAAAAGCTTCATCTGAAGGGCGAGCTAGAAGAGCCATGATAACAACTAAACCCTAAATGAAGCTAGTGTTTGTCCTGAAGGGACTTATGGGCGAATATGGGGCGTGGGTTTGACAGCAAGTGTCGGGGGAGACTGTTTGGGGCTGCAACGCGTGCTTGAAGAAGTCAGGTATTGTTGGTTGGTTATCACTGAGGTGGAAGAGAGCAGACAGAGCAGAGAGCCTTGCATGACCTGTGCAAAGGCGAGCTGCTGATATCAACTGATGTTCTGCGGTGGTGCAGGACAATATATTCTCCTGTGCTAGGGGTGTCTCGGATGTCTTCGGGTAGCTTCGGCGGGGGTGGTTTTTCCTTCATAGGCGGAGCCGTACTTGCTGCCATCTCTCGGGGGCGGTTGGAAGTAGGTCTTCCTGTTGTGCAGGTGGTATTGGCTGCACGAGCTCAGGTGCAGTTCTGTCGTCGTAGTTTACAGATATTCCCTTCTCACTGGGTTTTGTTTAAGATGGGGGCGATTTTATATATTCTTCCTTCAGGTGCATTTCAGTCTCCAGCCATCTGCTTTATTAATGGAGCCGAAATGCTGGTTTGGGTAGCTACCATTCAGGTTGTATCACTTCTAGGGCATGTGGCGTGCACGTAATACGTAGTTGCAGCAAAAAAATCTATATTCTATATACATGTCACACATCAGTAGGTTACATGAAAAATGCAAATAATACTGTCTCACTACATAGGTTTGAAAACCATCACATCCTACTGGGACATTCTATACTAATATTCCTACACAGTTGAATGTAAGCAATGCATTTAGTAGGTAAAAGTTACTTGGCAGTGTTATATGTTATAACCTTGAAGTATGGACATTTCAGCATAGTCTTACTTTACTCTATTTCTTAGTTACCTGAACATGTCAGACATGTCAGTTGTAATAACCATCTACTGTATGTCAAAATATATTTTATTTTGTTTCCTGCAATCATTACACATGTAGTTTTACCTTGACAAGCACCAAGACTGGATGCTCCAAGTACTTAAAATTTGGCAAAACCTACCAATCGCATTTTATGACACAGAATGTAATTTGTATACCAAGTGTCGTAACTTTTGTTTATCTTAGAAGTTTAAAAAGTTCTCAAGTTGGTGAGAAAATGTATTATCTTATCTGTATTGTGTGTTCAAGTTTAAAGTTGTTTATTATATATTTTGAGTGTTTCTGTTTTTGACTCCTTTGCAGTGGCTGCAAAACCCAGACTCGAGCTGACACCTGACCAGAAGAGGAGGTCTGCTCCAGACGGTGACATGTCAGACAACTCTGCAAAAAAGAGGCGGTTCAGGGAGATGACGAAAGGGATTGATGCCAGCCTGGCAGCATTAAAGTCCTTGAATGAAGAAATTGTGAAGATTTTGGGTAAAGTTTGTGTTTATTTCTAGCACAGCAGATTTCAGGTCAACTGAGCAGTTTTAAAAGCAGTGCTTAGTTCAGGGTTCCCATGCTCTTTCGAAGTCCTTGAAAAATGCTTGAAATTTTTTGAAAGTGCTTGAAAAAATTGTAATATGCCTGAAAGTGCTTAATTTTTATAGTATTTATTTAGGCTCGGTGCACACGAGCATCAAATTGCAGTGCGTAAACNATGCCTGAAAGTGCTTAATTTTTATAGTATTTATTTAGGCTCGGTGCACACGAGCATCAAATTGCAGTGCGTAAACGCTGCGGTACTGCAGTGCCAGTAACTCAAGGCAGTACACACGTAGTGTGTGGCACGTTGAAAGGTGATCTGTTTAGGAGTGAACGTCAGTGAGTATGGACCATAAAAATGAGCTGTTTTGGCTTACTTAGTTTACGATGATGATGTAAAGAAACTAGCTATAAATTATTGTGTTCATCCTTCAGTGAGTAGCCGACTGTTAAAGGGGACGTTTGTGGCGTTATATGGAGATTTACGAAACTATGAAAACAAATGCTTTAATTATTTTCGTATAAGTACTTGGTCATTTGAAGAATTGGCAGCTTCACTAAATAGGTGACGTTTTTAAAGTGTAACTCTTATATTTTGGGAATGAAAATGTATGGAGATATGTTGGTATAATATGAATCATGAAATGTATGGTAACATATACGTTATAAAAAGGAAAGACGTGAAAAGGGCGGATAAAAGTAAGTAATAAGGAGGGGGAGTAATTTGTGACATACGACACAATAATGAAATTAGAGTGAAACATCGTTGCTGCAATCCCTTTTATTCCGTTTTCCCGTANTAGTGAAACATCGTTGCTGCAATCCCTTTTATTCCGTTTTCCCGTAACAATAGTTTTTTTTTGGACAGTCCCAACAACTATCCTATATAAACAATGTTAAAAAAAACCTGCATGTTACGACTCATAAAACATAAATTTCCCACATCCATCGATCAGATATTCTGCCCGAAAGCCAAAATATATTTGGAACAATTATGTAGCTATGAAATTCAGTGGATTTCCTATGATTCGTTTCCGTTATTTACGTTTTACCTTGTTCCTCATTGGTACATCGCCAAAGATTACGTCCATCATTCGTTTTTCAATGCTATGTGAATGCAAAACAACACAGATAATTGACAACTGGTGCTATTAATAGTGTTGTTTACAATCCGCAACATTTTTTCATGTTCTATAGACTACTATTCTTCTTCTTCCTACGTCTTTACTGCATTCACAGGTTGGCGACAATGAGAAACCATCTCGTATTCTTCTTACATGTTTACTTGACTCATAGGTTGGCGACAATGAGCACGAATCACACAATCTCAGACACCGTATTCAACTATCTATGACCTTGTTATTGTAACCTGAATTTGGAATGAGGTTAGAGCCGTGGCTGTATTTTGACAGGCGTGATTATTATCGGAAACTATTGGCTGCACATGTGGTTAGAATTGTAAAGGTATTAAAAAAACTTGGCAAGTAATGATTGGCAAAAAATTTCGAAAATAAATCAGTTGTGGTAATTTTAACTGAGATTGAGCAAGTGATCGGCCGACGAAGGAACACTAAACAAAAATATTATTATAAATAAAAATTAAATTTTGCTCACTTTCAGAAATTGATTATCATTTTAATGTTTTCTTTTTCCGGTTTCTCATTATATTCTTCATGAAGCTTTTCACAAATCTTAACACATGCTGCTCTTTTTGTATTCCTATCATGGTATTCTTCGCAAGACGTATTCCATAGTTGAGGAAATTTCTTAACTTCCTCTATAATTGCTCCGTCGACAGTGTCCATTCATCAACTTGTAACACACGTGTGCACTGCCACGACTCTAAATTTGGCCGTGATGCAGCGTTAAAGCAGTGGTTGCCGTGTGAAAATGTTGCATCTGCTTAGTGCGGCGTTACTGCCAGACATGTGCATGATTACATTAGATCATGCAAACTGTTGAATCATCCTGCAGAATAATGCACTGTCGATGCCAATGCAAAATGCTCATGTGCACCGAGTTTTACATGGTATTCATTTATAACAAATTAAAGTGGTGTGGTGCCATTATCTGTACTAAAAAATCTATGGTACTTTGAAATATTTTTTATTCGACTTTTGTGTCAGTTCTAGAGCAAACAATAATATATATTTTTCTGTGTACAATCATTAGTAGTTGTAGCACTAAGCCCAATATACTTTCAGTTATTTGTCATCCTGTCTAGGCATTGTTTTAGCTGTAGTCATGTTAAAGTTTAGTCTATTGAATTTAATTTCCCTGAGTTCTCTCAAGTGGGACTCGTGCTGGATAATGCCACTGGTCTGCGGGTTTTCTCGGGAATCTCCAGTTTTCCCCGCCCTATCATTCCACCGCTGCTCCATTCTCACCTCAATTCACCCTCATTGGCTCTCAAGATCTCGCTGTTAAGAGCCGCCCAAATCTCTTCACTCACTCATTCCTCGAGTACATCCTGTCAAATGTTGGCAGGAAAGTATGTTTTTAGTGATGTGTGGCTCTCGCTCAATTTAGTTCATTATGGTTACTGAAAGTGCCCAAATATAAATTGAAAGCAAATTTGTAAAATTTATAAAAATTTTGGCATGGGTAGAATGGGAAAAACCTCCTTTGAAAGCTTACATGAAGAGTAAGGTNGGAATGGGAAAAATCTCCTTTGAAAGCTTAAATGAAGAGTAAGGTGTTGTAGTTTTAAAAGTTTGTCATGTATAAATTGTAATTTTTTTGAAGATATCATAAATTTTGGGACCTTGAAAGTTTTGAAGTTTTCTAGTTGAAAAAAGTGTGGGAACCATGGTTTTTTCTTTGTATTCATAGTTTATTGTACCATGAACCTGGGTGCCAACTAAATATATAAATTTACATTTTAAAAATGAGACAGAAACACAAGTACTCAAAGGGCAGNCATTATGGTTACTGAAAGTGCCCAAATATAAATTGAAAGCAAATTTGTAAAATTTATAAAAATTTTGGCATGGGTAGAATGGGAAAAACCTCCTTTGAAAGCTTACATGAAGAGTAAGGTGTTGTAGTTTTAAAAGTTTGTCATGTATAAATTGTAATTTTTTTTAAGATATCATAAATTTTGGGACCTTGAAAGTTTTGAAGTTTTCTAGTTGAAAAAAGTGTGGGGACCATGGTTTTTTCTTTGTATTCATAGTTTATTGTACTATGAACCTGGGTGCCAACTAAATATATAAATTTACATTTTAAAAATGAGACAGAAACACAAGTACTCAAAGGGCAGNATGAACCTGGGTGCCAACTAAATATATAAATTTACATTTTAAAAATGAGACAGAAACACAAGTACTCAAAGGGCAGTATTCATAAATACGCATACGCACGTATGATTGTATGCGCGCACATGTGCTTACATAAGTAGGGCGAACACATTTTCCACATGAATGCTTAGTTGCGACATTTCGCTGGCTAGGCTGGTTTCTTCAATTCGCCACGTGAAGAAGCTGGCCCAGCCAGCAAAATGTTGCTTCTTCCAGTGTCTTAGTTTGGGGGAATAATACGGCCCCTGGTTTTTCTTTGCAAGTATGGACTGAAGAAACATTGTCTTACTTTCAGATAAATAAGGTAAACTTCAGTACAGCTCAACCAACTCACAATACATACCCTACAATTATTTACTGGAATTTCTCATGAACTCATGTGTTGTGTATGATTACACATTAAGTAACACTTCTGTTCTGTAAGACTACCCATTACACTTGATCAAGGTGACACACAGTATGATATTTTGATTTCTGTTTTACATGTTAAAATATCTGCTTATATTTGTCTGTAGAGGTATTTAGTCACATCTGTGCAACTTCTGTTCGAGTCACGTATGTAAACCTGGGCATGATGTTAAAGGCTGGAGCAATATGAAGGCAATNATCTGTGCAACTTCTGTTCGAGTCACGTATGTAAACCTGGGCATGATGTTAAAGGCTGGAGCAATATGAAGGCAATTTTTTTTGTCTCAGTTTTAACGTATGTGGACCTGTGCTGTGTGTTACAGAACATGAGACCACACTAGTGAGAGAGTGACACAATCACATGTTGAGTGCCAACGTGTTGTTGCTGGTTGGAGAACTGAAGTTGCCTACTGTGGGTATAGCTACCTTCATTATTGTTAACCCACACAGGTGTACATACTTAGTTTTCAGCTTTTTTTATTGTAAAGTAATTTATTTAAATAAAGTAACTTTCAAATATTTTGATTGATTTAGTTATTATTAAATTTTTTCCAAGGCCATGGCAGTGTACCTGATGCACATACAGTGAACCTCCGTCCCCTTTTTTCTTTCTCTACACTTTTCAAGGGGGCAATGTAAAAAGTGGAAAAGTGTAAACTTTAAAATTAATCAAAATTACTGTCTCTCCAATATTCTTTGTTCTCTAATAAACACTTCCTATGGGTAAAATTCAATACAAAAATAAGTAAGATAATATTGATATTATAGAAATGTCTTTTACTAAGGTACATTTTCTTACAATACAACTTAACATGCAAGATTTAACCTCAAAATATATACGAAAGAAGATTGCGAAGCAATTGCCTCAAGAAACTTAAACCGTTTGTAAACCCAACTATTCCGTACAGTAAAATCTTCACTGTCCAATAATGAAGCTGTTATACATATTTCTAACACAAAATTGTTCCGCTGGTGGCAGATTTGCAATATGTTCCCCAAAAATAACCACTGAAGATGGACATCATCCCGTTATTTTAACGCTTTGACCTCCGCCAGACTTTCCGTAAAATGTGTGTTTTCGTCAAGGTCTTTTTTTTTAATGAGATGTATAAAATTAGCACATTTTTAAAAATAAAATCTATGGAAGATGTTACAAAGTCATGTGAGTAAATGTGTTACATGTGACCAGAATCAAAATACAGCTGCATATAGAAGTCAAAGTGTAAATTTCCAATTTGTAGTGTATTTAAGTTTTTTTGCCCTCCATTCGCACTGTGCAGCATTTTTAACTGTACGATGTGAGTTTATTGTTCTTACTGCAGAGCAACGCAGTTTCCAGCCAAGTCCTCAGGCTTTGTTATTTTTTTTATATTTATACTTAACTGAAAGTGGCTGCTGCCATTTTTTTCACCATCATACTAAACAAACTTGAGTTAATAAAAAACTAAAACTCTTCTAAATGCAATACCTGACGCCATTTTGTTTACAGTGCTGAAGTACCACATCAACACTGTAGGAACCAACGCACACAGAGGGCAGTATCAAAACCCACACAGTATCAGAAAATTTCTTTAATTTTTTTGTGTATTGTATTCATAAGTATTGCAACATTGTTTTAGATACCTATCATACATCTGTAGTTGTACTAATACTGCTTTATTTCTATGTCTGTATTTGATGTTGAAGTTCCTAGGTGCTGAATATATTTTTCTCTTATTTTTTCTGCTGCTGTATGTACATAAAAATTAAAAATTCTACAAAATTGCTAAATTTGATAATTTTAGTTACTATAAATCACCATCTCTATTTATGCAGTATAAATAGATTATATAACATCATCATCAAATAAATTACAAAGATTGGGTTACCCAGCCTATTTACAGTTTACACAATTGGCAACATGATTATAGTCTTTGGGAAATAATACAACAGAATAATGAAAAACTTAGAACTTAGGTCTGTGTTATACACATCAAAATCTTCTCTCATGTTTAGTCGACAAAATATGACGTGTGATGCATACTGGCATAATATTTATTAACGACTCAGTTTCATTTACATGTCACATGTCACTCCGAGCAGCGTTTGAACCCAAGATGGCTTGCTTCCAGAGCCAACCAGCACGCCCCTAGGCACCCAAGGACACTGCAGCCGAAGCCACCTATGCCATTATGTCAGATGTTGCGTGTCGCGTGTCTAGTAATTACCCCTGCGTGCGACAAGCTGGCAACGTAAGCCAAGTGCTGCTCCTAAGCAGGCAGCAGAGACGCAACCTGCACACAAGGAAAATGGCCACATCCAGCCTCCACCGAGAGAATGCAGCTAGTGCTGCTATGGGAGGAGCTCACGTCCGAAGATACCCGACCAGCTGAAGGAGCCACGCCGGACGACTATATAAGTCGGGGCGCAGCCCCAGAACGTCAGTTGAATACTTGGCAGCTCACTCCACCACTTCGTGTGTTGGAGTTCTCTGCCTACTGCTTTCCTCATGAAAGTCCCACCACCTTCCAGAAGTCTTCTAGATCAGCATTCAGCGACCCCCGAAGAAGTCTTCTCCCCCTTACACTCACTGCCACTTTGGCAGTGACCCCGAGTCGCTTCAGCTACTTAGCTCAATCTCATCTTGCGTTGCAGATTTTCAGGGCTAATATTTACTGTTAATCACAGATATGATCATTAGATGTGATTAAAGAGTACTTGCTTGTGTTGCTAATTCATTTAATATAATTTACAAATTCAGTTTTATTAGAGGAGTTAAACAAAATACTATATAATCTTTGGTTATTTTAATAGTTATTGACGTAGAGGTCATGTGTAAATATATTTCATTTAATTCTAGACGATATTCAGTATTATAATTTTGTTTGTTATTATTTATTTAACCCTAGAGGGTAGAAAGTATTCAATGTTTACTAAACAAATGCACGAAAAAACATATACTAGTTGTCTCTCGTCTCGCCATCGCTGATTGGCGGAGAGATGTGGCGTGGTCAGATGACAGCCAATTAGAGCACATGTGACATAAGCAAGGCAAAAGTAATACCACCACGGCCAATGATGGTCGTGAGTATGATATTATGAAGTTTTAAATGATTTTATTAATAATTATAATTGCTGCAAGATATTTCTGTAATTATCAAAAGAGAGCATGAGTGATATTAAATTATTTTTTATTGTAAGCAGATAAACAAGTAATATTGATTATTTTAATTAGTTTGAGAAGAAAGGAATTATAGTAATTGAATTTGTTGGAGAAGAATAATGAAGTAATAAATAATCTGGAAAAGCTGAAACAGTTTCTGTACACCTAAATCAACTGAAATGTTACAATATATGTAAAGTCACAAACTGCAACATACACAATCATAACCCTAGACAGGCAAGGATCCACACATATTTACGCACATGACTAAGATGTACACACTATGTCCCTATTATGCAGGTATAAAACTAATACATATATTACCTGCAAATCTAAAACATTTTGATAATATTAGAAAATTGAAAATCAAATTGAAAAAATGTATGTTGACGAAAGCATATTATACAGTGGATAAATATTTAAGTAACACAAATAATGATTGACATCTAGTAGTGCTTTTTGTTTTTGTTCGTGTATTTGTATAGTAATGGATACTGTATTTCATATTTCTTTCATATTTCGATTTTATATTTTTATAACTTACACCTACATGTAGTATTCGGTTCATTGGCAACAAATAGATGGCTGTTATTTCTGTATGGAAATTATTAACATAATAGATTATTGTCCTATTTTGTTTATGTATTATATTTAATTAGTGCAGTCTGTATTTTTGAAAACTGACAGTTTGTCATTCGTATTATTGTATTTTTATTTTGACAAGTCACACACAATATGCATTGGGGTATATGTGATGATAAATAAATACATAAATTGTTAATTGAAGTAGAGCAGCAATAGCTGCTGTATTACTTTACAAACGAAGCTCCCTGACATACAGCTCCTTGTGCAAAAGATTAACTGCCATCTCTTGTCAGTCAGAATATCCCGATGCACGTTCTTTAAAGCAAGCCCATTGAGATGTTTCTAACCACAGTGTGATGGGAATAATGTTTTAATTCTGTGAAATATGGAACACGTGTGCTAGGGACTGAAAACACTCATTGGTGTGTAAAAGCTGTGTTATAATCACCGTAGCGTTAAAGTAAGAAGTTAACAGTACCGTTACCGCGCGAGCCTGAGAAAGTATTGTATACAACCGCAGTAAGAAAACTCTTATGTGACCAACCAGAAACAAGCCCTGCATGTTCACAGATAGAGATGTTCAAGGTCGCGCATTTCCTCGCTTGTTTCTGTGGTACTAAACGGGACTCGCTCATTATTATGAGCCTAACTCGTGTGCGACGTCAGCGCCAATATCCGAGACTAATGGCTGTCCACAGCGCACTCTTACAGTTTGGAGAGAGTGAGACTAGGTATGTTCGCCCAGACGACTATTCATCCGCCTGCTGGCGCGACGTTGCCACGGCACTTACACTCACAAATCCACGCTGTTTTCGAGAAACAACGCTACTATACGTACAGAGAGACAAAAGGGCTTACAGGTCTTCTATATCCCTATTTATATGTCATATAAGAACGACATTGTTAGGTGGTAACACTGAACGTAACACATAGTAAGTAAATTAACATTTCCTACATAAATATATATATCCTTTGAGGCAGATGGAACTATCGAACAAAGCAATATGAATCACAGATTCAGCTGTGTTACATATGGAGTTTCTTAATGTCGATTACATTGGAAACTGTATACTTCGCAACACGTTTGCTGTGGAAACTTGTCCATAATTTGCCCCGTAAATAATAGTTTCTTGTGCTAGTTCCATAAAACCGTCACCGTCAAAAAAATGCAAATGTTAGTAGGGTTTTTCCACACATCATGATATATTTCTCCGTTACGCTGCATTTCACACGAGCAGAGACATCGCCTGCTGCGTTTTGTCCACTGCAAAAGTAACTCTTTAAATGTGTTGTCCCAGAGCCGTTTTGCATCGACACACAGCCTTACAATTGCGACACTGAACGAAACCAACACGGTGTTTCGACGTAGCATCTCCAATTAATGCAAATTTACCCCACACCTCAGTTCGTCCCCTTTTTCTGGTCTCGTCTATTTCATACGCCCCTTCTCCTACCTTCCTGGAAACGTCTTCACCATTCTCGGAAGCCATTGCATACTGTCATGTTAACACGTAAGAAACTGTCCACTTAAGATTGCAGTGAATACGCAGTACTCATGTGCATTTATTATGTAGTTGTGTCGACGCTGTGTTGCCGCAGTCAGGGAGAGCGTGAGAGAGCGGGCGAGCTGGACAACCCGCTCGTTTGCTGCTAATAGTACTTCGCGCAGTCCGCGTGTTCCAGTACTCAAGTGACCAAATGCGGTTTGAGCGATCAAAGGGAATTTTATGAGCGAGTTTTACCTACTATTTTCGAGTGCTGAAATTAGCTTAATATGACGCTACACCACTCGTCAGGGCGCCAATTTAACTTGACGCAGGGTTATCGAGGCCCCACGTCAATTAACATATTAAAGGTTCGTAGCGTATTTTGTTAATGCTTAGTGGCACAGACTATAAGATGCCCAGAAGGTTAAAGGGTTTTCAATAAGGTAGTCTTTTGACGTTTCACTTAACTGGATAATTATATTGTCTCGAATTTGAACAAAAACAACGTACATTAACACTTCCGAGGTGTGGAATTCTAATTTGGCTATTCGTATTAACTGGGCGACTTCGTGGTGGAGTGGGGCTTCTCTGAGCGGCGACTTTTATACTTAACTCTGCGGTGTGTGTTGGTAGGCTGTCATCTGGGGATGAGCTCCAGTGAAGTGGTAGGCCTTGGAAAAAGGCCCGCACTTGGTCACTCTGGACTGCGGTTCGGACTCGTGCTCACGTCTTCTTGCGATTCCTTGACGCAACTATTCCCTCGGCGCGGTGATAATGAACTGTAAACCCACCTTCCCCGCAAGGAAGCTTATATACTCCCTTGCTTCCTTCCCTAATTGTCGGCACGTGTCGCCTTGTTGGGGGAGGGGGTGGTGGGATGAAAACAGAACAATGCCTTTCACAAAGCGTGCCCTGGTTCCTGAACGTTGGGGGAGGAGGGGAAGGTGGCACCTTGCCCCTAGCTTACTGGGTCAGCTATTTCTCCGCGGTGCGTGTTTTCTGATTTTTTGCGAAATGCACATGATTATTTTGTGATATCTCGGCGCCCAACTGATCTCACGGGCTTGCTAGCGGTGCTCTTGCTTGGCTCTGCGATTTCTCCCGCTCCTACGTACGTACATAGCACTATCCGGGTGCGTATGTACGCAGCACTATCCGGGTGCTCCGGCGATATGCCAGCTCTTACTCGGCACAACCTTGACACGTGTAACTGCAATCCTTTCTGGTTGTTCACCTGCCTCGTGACACGTGTCAACTTGTAGGCACTCGCGAAGGGGGTCAGCAAGGCTTCTACTCAAAGGCGTTACACGACAAATATTACCGCTCATTCGTGTCCAGATCCCGAAATGGTATAAATTAGGTGATCAAACTCGCTCAATGCACATCTCTATTCACAGATATTTAGATTCTGGCTAACCTGATGTAATATAAACGTTATTTGAATGTAAAAATTATACATATAGATGTAATTGTCTACAATTCTAATTTTTTCTTTTGAAATATATGCTAAATATTGCATCGTTTTAACTTTAACTGGGCCATATTTATAATTAGCATCATAAATAAATAATTATGTACAAAACTAGAAAGAACTCTTAAACACAAAAATAATGCCAAATCAGTGTCATCATCAGGTATTAAACTTGTTTTCACTAAACACACGTGGCACGTGCACAAATGTTCGTTAAAAGGAAACTGAAAACGGAAATGTACCTCACAGTCCATTAGCAGCTATTTTTATGACTTGCATAGTTCAAAATGCCGAATTGTGATTGGTCGGCATAGACAGCACCGTAAGAAAGTAGAAAATGTTCTATCCTTACAGGCTTACGGCGAGAGGGCAGCCATTCGATGTCGTACGTTGGGTTGTAGCATGCGTCGTAAAGAAAAGTGTGTTCGATTTTCTGCAGCTATTTGTTACTGTAGCACGGCATTTAAGGCAATTCACGCAATCAAATATTTATTGAATACAATAACTTGAGTTCAATTTATTGAACCAAAAATTTAATTTACCTTTCAATGAATTGCAGCCAATAAGCTTTAAAGTCTCCACATAAAAATTTATTACAAACTTTTTAATAAAATGAGTTAAAAAAAAACCAAAAGTAAATTTATATAGAAGTATCTGTGACTCATGCATGATGCAAAAGTAATAGGTTACACCACAAAAACATTTATTTATTAGTTTGTAAATTTTATTTCTTAAAATATATGCATCCTTATTTTGAACTTTAGATGCATGCACACAGCTCTTTTATTAAGAGATTTCTTCCATTAATACTGCTAGAAAAGCCGTGATAAGGGATTGAAAGTTTGGATTCAAGAAAATATAAAACATGTTCTAAACGAAAATCTTGAAGGAAAACGTGACCCTCAAGAAATCGAAAGAGAAAATGGCAGCGATTATGAAGTTTCTATGACGTAATATAGGATTCAATAAAATGAATCCAATAAAAAGTGAAAGTAATTCGAAGAACATTTTTATCGAGTGAAAAGACTGTAGTTTAGACAGTAATCTTTGAATTTAACACACACTTGAGTGTTTGACCCTGTGCCTTGTTTATGGTCATACAATAACAAACTCTTAATGGAAATTGGACTATTTTACAATTAAAAGGGAATCATTGGTATTCTAGGTATTAAAACAGTTTCTTCAGTGCCGCTGCCAGTTAGAATAGTACCTTCAATGAGATAACTTTGACGTGACCAAGCTTGGCTACGGCGAAAAAGCCAACTTGATCTGCGGTGTTCCCAGAGTTGTTAAGTAAAATGTGTGTGCCCGGCGCCACAGCTCTGCGGTGAGCTGATGAGATAGGGTCGTTCGTCGACGGCCTAGGGGCTCTGGTGAACACTCCGTCAGACACATTATGCCGAGGTTGTCGGCCACCTCGCACGCCGTACTTGATTATCAATAAAGAAACAGTGATGCTGGTTGTGAAGG
>NQII01006541.1:1156-12967 GCA_002778355.1 Clitarchus hookeri
CAGGGAAGAGATTGCCGTGCTGTTTGCACTGCGCTTACGGCGAGCACGTTGTTACGAACTAAGCTTTTCAGCTAATTCGTACGTGAAAGTTAGTAGAGGGCGTAGTTCAATAATGACTCATGATTCAGTAGAGCACAACAGTGTAACATGAGTTTCATTAACATTAGAATTATACAGTTGCTATTTAAATGACTATTGATCGGGGGAGCTTTAAATTGAATTTAAGATGATTTATTATTTAATTACATTATCATGATTCACGCCATTTTAATTACACCTAACTGGAAAGTCATCACCTTGTTGTAGCCGGAGGCTGATTCTGCGAGACGGTTAACGCCGGCCGGACACACCCATCTTCCTGGTCTGCTTTGGTGGTCGGGTCGCCCAAAGGACAAAAGATGAAAGACGACAGACGACAGACGACAGACGCTGCTCCGGGTGTTACGCCGGCCTATATCAAGCGCGTGGTTCTGCGGCCCCGCTCAGTGACCGGTGGAGGGGATTTCTGCAACTGTATTCTTTCGCAAGGATCGACGACCAAATAGTGGCGTTGCAATCCCGCTCGTTTCCAGATTTAATGTTTGAAGGTGTGATCAGGCAAGTCGTTCAGCTAAGACCTGATCACACCATAACATCGTGCTCAAACTATGTATTTGCCGTACTACGTTCTTTTTCTCCGGTCGGCAGGAACCCAGCGATATCCGGGCGTTTGTCTTACAGTGAGAAGTCTGGGTCTGAGTCTCAAATATCAGAGGATAGGATCGCCACCTACACGATATTACGATCGATACACTGTTCATGGCAAACTGAGCATTTTTGAAAGCCCTGCTGAAGATCTAAAATTAACCATTAACAGCCTATAACAGTGCCTTAAGTCAGTGTTACCCACTTAAAGTCCCGTTATGTGATTTACTGCACTATGTGATAATATAATATATATATATATACATATTATAAAACTCAACGTCTCTCTGTCTGTCTGTTATTGCGCTTATCACTCGAGAACCACATATCGGATTTACGTGTTTTTTTAAATTCATAGATATATTCTCTGGTCAGGTTTTGGTATATTATTTGTTACGTAAAGTAACATAAGGAATAAGCAGTGACGACAGTAGTGAATCAAGTCGGAAAAAAGTTTGCCGCCAGCGCGCTCTCTTGCAATACGCTGTCTAATCCGTTAAAGATAGAACAATATCATGTAAATAAGAATTGTGTAGAATAAAAAGACCTAAAAAAAACTCTGTGGTAGCATATATATATAACAGAAAAATACTAATAAGCGTTTTTAGATTTTAAAAAAATAAAAATAATTAACTAATGACTTTATGCAAAATATTAAAATGTAAAAATTTAAGTATTTTTTTTATTTAAAATTATTTGTATAGTGAATATTTGTTTAATATTTAACACTAAATAAAATTCAACTTTATTTTTTAAAAACCCAAACAATAATTTTGTAGTCCACGTGAACGGAGTCGTGCGCACAGCTAGTTTGTTATATAATTATTAGGGACACCTGAATTTCGCGAAAAGATTTNGGAAAAAAGTTTGCCGCCAGCGCGCTCTCTTGCAATACGCTGTCTAAACCGTTAAAGATAGAACAATATCATGTAAATAAGAATTGTGTAGAATAAAAAGACCTAAAAAAACTCTGTGGTAGCATATATATATATAACAGAAAAATACTAATAAGCGTTTTTAGATTTTAAAAAAATAAAAATAATTAACTAATGACTTTATGCAAAATATTAAAATGTAAAAATTTAAGTATTTTTTTATTTAAAATTATTTGTATAGTGAATATTTGTTTAATATTTAACACTAAATAAAATTCAACTTTATTTTTTAAAAAACCCAAACAATAATTTTGTAGACCACGTGAACGGAGTCGTGCGCACAGCTAGTTTGTTATATAATTATTAGGGACACCTGAATTTCGCGAAAAGATTTNCCACGTGAACGGAGTCGTGCGCACAGCTAGTTTGTTATATAATTATTAGGGACACCTGAATTTCGCGAAAAGATTTCCGCACTTACAAGACTTCAATACCCTACGGTCGTTGCACCAGTTTTATTTTCCTTATCGACGGTGTGTCTGTGAGAAGACGTTTTCCTACTTGACTGGCCAATCAGAGCTAGATGACTTCAATGCTGTACGCTTGTGATTCGCGCGCAGACACATGAGACGCGTAACTCGGAAACCATCCAATCACGAGAGTGGATATGAGCTAAAGTGTTGTGAAGTACAACTGGTCGTGAAATACTTTCGCGAAAACCGCGTATCCCTAATTATTACTTTATGTGAGCCTTCAACATTTCAACTACGTATATCCTCAAACGAGTTCTGTAGCATTCAAATGCTCCATTAACTATAAACAAAGGAATGAATGAAATAATTAATGAAAGTGTCTACTTGTATGTACGTTGTGTATTCTTCAACTGTATTCAAAATGAGCAATCCTACGTACCTCATAACTTTATTCACACGTCGGTCAAGTCAAACCGCAAAATTATTGGAAAGGAAAAATTTTACAAATTCCCTAATTCTTGGACTTGTATGCACTAAAATAAAACCCTAGAGCAAAATAAATAATTTCAGTGATGCCAAATGTTCACCTAAAACTTTTAATTCAAAGTTAAGACGTGGAACTAATTTCCCTCCCTCGCTACCAACTTTACTGGGCGCTTGCCACTCAGTGTACCCGTTAAAATGTATGCAGGCAGGGGCAGAGACATTTTGCAGAGGTTGATTTCAAAAGTATTCAGTTAGCCGCTAACAGCTTAAGATAAGGCCTTGAACGAGTGCTACCTACCTGAAGTCCAAAAATTCGGCTACATGAATTCGGAAATTCGGCTACAAATAACTAATTTATGATATACTCCATAACTCAGTCATTTGCACCCTACTATCCACAATACTATAACAATTCATTTAAATAATATAAATACTTATTATTCATTTGTTAATAGTTAGATACACATTGTTAATTAAAGTTTCATGTTAAAGACTTGCTCAAAACACTGCGAACATATTGCACTGTAAACATTTTTCTGTATTTTTAAAACGAATTCTTTGGAAACTACTTGCCAAAGATATTTTTGTAACACTTTAAAAAAGTAGACTAAATTTCACAAAATATTAGTCTGGAATATGTGAAAATAAGTTAAGTTTTAACAAGCAAATATTTTAGACTTCAAATTTCTTATAAATGTTTAGCTACATAAACAATTTTGTATGTGTTCTAAAATAATGTGTTGTAAATATACAATATTTGAGCTGTATTGTTATAAGGAAGTCTTTGGCAACTAATTGACTAAGAATTCCTTTTGCGAATACAGACAAATCTTGTTGTGTGTGTTATCGTTTCGAGAGCATTCTTCATGAGAAATGAACAGAATGATGGCATTTGAAGTTTTAAGGCCGGAGTAGGCTACATGTAGTTTAATTCGACTACTGTTGGCAACACTGCCTTAAATGTTATACACAAAAATGTATAATAAGGAATTCTTCTGTTGATGATTTAGTCGCAGAGGAATAATTTTCTAGTCAAAATAACAGGAAATACTATTTATAAACATATTCAGTTAAATAACTTACAGGTTCGTGTGGTAGTAGTAATTATGTCTCTTTTTCCTAGAGGAATGTTTTGTTTGTAAAGAAATTATTATAAACTCTGCATACTAATTGCCATTTAGTGGAAGATTCGATGGTATACGCAATAATACTAACGTAATAAGAATGGTAAATGATATATTCCCAAACTCACCGTTGTTTGCGGAAAGCAGATATTTCATAATTACATTGATGGCGTGTGGGGGAAAGGGAGGGGCCGAAATAGTTGTGCTTCTTAAAGAGTCCAAAAATGCACTGTTACCCATATTCTTAAAGAGAAATTTCATTTTAAAAATAACCTGACTGGCTAACCAATGAGTAGTCTTGAACTCATGCAATTATTTTCGAAAGATGGCTCACGACTCTACTTTCATTCCGTTTGAAAGTACTTACCGCCTGCCAAAGAATGTTTTAACTCAGTTAACTTAGGTGGACGTAGGGGATTTAAGAAGAACAATTGGGGGAGTTGAATTTGAGTGGATGAATTAAAGGTCGCAAACACTTCATTTTGATTCTGTATTACGGAATGAAGTTATTCAGTTACTGAAAACTGAGTGTGGATAGACACAGACTTGATAAAGATACATGTTTATGTGTCTGTTTCAGTTACATTTGTAACAATGGCCTGCAAGTTATTTTCTAAAGTCTGAATGTTCACCAGCGTACGAAACTGACAAAACAGCTGAGTTGCTGAAATGTCAGGTTCAACATTTTGGAAAACAGTGTTCCATAAATTTCAGTTAAGGTTTTAAAATTCTAAGGGAAGGTCTCGCAATACGCGGATTCCTGAAACATGACACCAGGATTGAATACTTTTAACCTACTTAATATATTTCAGTCATGGGGTTTGCTTTATTGCTATAAATTTAATTAACAAAACCACCCCATACATAAATAGTTGGGAAATCTATAGTTTAGTAATAAAATCTTTTGGCTGTTCTTTTAGAATAATAACCTACATAAACCATAAAAAACTAATGCCAAAAAAATGATTGCATTAAATTTTCTACAGTTTTATTATCTTGCACTTTATAACAAAAAAGTAGAAAAATAAATACTTCCTTCGGCTTTTTTTAAGGACTTTGTTAACAATTTTGCTGAAACAAAAGTATTTTTCTTTAATATATACAAATTTAAGTACTATTAATTGCATGTAATATTATTTTGTTGATTGTAACATTTATTTTGGCATATTTACTAATTTTGTAGTTTTTCCCCAATTTTTCATCACCAAAAGGTTGCCTATTTTTAAACGGGGAACGTAAAACTGAAACAGTTATAGCTGTGTATAGTAACTATCTGCATTAAAAAATCGTTTAAATAATTCTAACCACATCAGAATGTATAAAATATTTCAAGTTCTGTTCTTGATGCCGTGTTTCGTGAATTCGCGAAATGAGAGACCCTACCGTACCTCTTCATTGCATTTTGGTGATTTTCCTGTATTTTTTCACGGTACTTTTTCAGCGGTGACATATAGTTGTTTGTTCAGGTAGGGCTTACATACATCATCCAGATGCAGTCAACTAACACAATGAAGGCGGGATGTCCCACACAGCGCACGTGTTGGACGGACAGGAGGTAATTAATTCCTTTTTTACAAACCAGTCTCTCGCACGGAGACAGCAAAACGCGGCACCGCTGAGACAATGGAAGATTGAACGCTCCTTCAACACTCTGCGCCTCGTCCGCGGCCGTTACGTCACCCGCACTCACCTCGAGATGGCAAAGTTGCCTAACCTGCCAGGCGCACCGAGCCAGCTACACCCTGCAGCGGAGACAGCGGAGTTCTCAACCCAGGGACCAGGCAGATCTTCACAAGCTAGGAGTTCGCAGGAAGCAAGCAGGAGTAGTAAATATTAGCCCTTCCGGCACACGAGAGAATAGTCTGGAGCTTTTACAAGTGTGGCTCTACAATATATTATACCTGACACTCACCAAGGGTGACGGAATGTTGTGACAAACTATTCAGGCGATCATACTGTGATACTCCAGTTAGGCGTCAACATCTGTTTTAGGGGACCATGATATTGAGTGGCATTACTCTGCAAATCTATACACATATATAAAGCAGTTCATTATTGTTAGTAAAATGATTTCTCCAGTAATAAACAAATAATAAAGTAAGAAAAAAATATCTTCTAGTAAATACATTCAGATATTTAATAAATATATAACGTTTATTAAAATAAAAAAATTGTTCAAATATTTTTAAAATGTTGAGTTCATTTTATTATATTTATCGTTTTGCTGGCTGGAAATGTGCACGGTAAAAATTTCTTTCATAAAGTAAATATTAGTTTCATTTGAATCACTTATTTGAAGAAGGGAATGAGTTCACATTACTTAGTTTTGAGATAATAAACAAAATGTGTTTCATTCTCATCCCCTAGAACGTAAGTATGATATAATTTCATATGTAGTTATGGCGGCTATTTTCTGCTATTGAATGCAGTCAGAAATTGATAGTTAGCTGGTAGGTGTTTGAAGATTAAAACAATATATAAGTGATGGACTCATGTTCATTTTCATTTTAATTGCATTTTTCGTTGGTGTCAAAACACTACAATAGTGTTTACACATGTAGTACTTATATACTATACATAAGTAACGTTAATATTTTAATTTCAGAGGTAATACAGATCAAACATAATACGTAATCATAATTTCATTTTTGTTAACAGTATGTCATATGTTAGGTGTTAATGCTGCAGTTTATTTTACCAAGTAGTACACTATAGATCGTTTACGTCAGTGCTGTTTACACATGACGTAAAATACATATAAGTAGCATTAATCTAACAATAACTAAAACATTAAATAAATGTGTCCATTCTTGAAACGGTACAACTTCTTGTGCATCTGTAGGAGGGATGTTATTTACAAAGCTGATGATGTCAATGTATACTTTTTCTAGTAGGCAATCGAAGCTTTTCATTATACACCTATTAAAAATCCTAGGTATTACATAATATAATATATAATATTGAATATACTTATCACAAATAGCATTTTAATGTTATGTCTAGGAACGTTTATTGAAGTTTTACTTCTTTTGGCGCATTCAGGGTAAAAGTTTAGTGTGCAACGGAAGATGCGCGCGGACAGTGTAACGAAATTCGACAGTGAACGTGGTAGGGGTATGACCCAAAGCGCATGCGCGTATCGTCCAGCTATATACAAACGCAAGGTACACAACATAGCACGTGGTCATATTTAAAACCGACAGACAATCAGTTCATGTAATAAGCAAATTGAAAAACATTTCATTTATATTAGAATTACTAATATAAATTAAATGTTTATATATATCTTATTAATTAATATTACTTACATTGTGCAGTGAAAAATTTGTTTGTAACAAAAATTGTATAATAAGATTTTGAAAATGTTTTAAAATATTTGAGGACAATTTTTGAAATTATGTAATAATGTTTTTTAATCAAACCTTTATTAATTGTATTTAATGTCATTCTTCGGTAATTTTATCATTTTCCTACTTATATAAATTATTTTCACACGTAATACAATTTTATTTTAGTCACATCAAAGAAGTATAACTTCTAACGCGCGTACATAAGTACACGCACCCGTGTTTTTTTGGAACTCATGCACAATTTATTCCTGTAAACATTTCTGGTATTTCCTTTCCCACATGGTTTTTTCTAGTAGTTGTATTGGATTGCTTCTCTTTATTGACTCTTTTTTATAGTTTTCATCGTTTTGAACACTTTTTTTACGTTTTGTAAGACTGTTTACACTACTCTCACCATCAATAACTAATTATGTGTAATGTACTCTTCCAAATACTCTAGAAATACAATACCACAAACCTCTCGGAAATTACGAAGGTTGAGAGCAAAACACAAGTGACACCTGCACAGTCAATGTTCAGAACAGGACATCTGATCTGATTTCACGCCATCTATTCTCCTAGAGAAACAATATCCAATGTTAATTAGAAAATGGTCGTGAGTCCTGGACTCACGCCGTTTTTTCAAATACACGATATATTGCAATACACTATATAACTACATGGAGTGATGTCACTGTGGTTTTTTTTCATGGAAACGATGTGCCTTGCCTTGAAAAACAGTTTCCTGTTCATAGCTCATTTTTCTCTAAATGTGGACTAATGCCCTTCTGCAAATAAGCGATTCAATTTTAATTAAACGTTAACACATGGATCAATTTTTACTCGTGCGTTACCAACTTAACAGGGCTCATGCCACTTAGTGTGCCCGTTAAAATATATAGAAGTAGGAGGTGGGACAATTTCAGAGCTTTATTTTAAAAGTGTTCTATTAACAGTGAACAGCCTATGCCTGTTTGACTTGATTAAAGGAGACCGACCACTCCACCGCCGAACTTATACAGGATGATTCTAAAATCATGGGACAAACATTGAGGGGTGGTAGAGCTCACTAAAACAAACAATTATTGTATAGGAATATATGGGCGGGAGTGACGCGTTGAGGCACAAACACAAAAACATAACACATTAACGGAAACATAAAATATTCATTAGCAGCATACTTAACAAGTGATTCCGTACAGAAAATGTTATAACAGTTGCTGGAAATGCATCCACCAACAGCCACGCATGCTTGGCGACCTCTACATATGTTGTGATTGGCTGACAATGGTGGCGTGCGTGAAATACCCGGCGTATTTGAATCTGTTCCCCAATCACTCCACCGACGCTACAAAGCTTGCATTACTGTCGGTGGTAGCAATTTTGAGCAATTATTATTAACATTGCTGTAAAAAGGCATTTAGCGGCGACGTTGTAAATAAACAATGTGTTGCATTTCATGTGTTATTTTTGTGTTTGTGCCTCAATGTTTGTCCAATGATTTAAGAATCATCCTGTATATTAGGCTCAAGGATCTCTCCGAAGCAAGCCAGACATTTGCAGGCTAATGGCGGAGTTTTCTCAACCGCAAAATAACTTTGAGGTCAGTCTGCCACCAAATAACAACGCGATATTTTCAAGACTGAAAGTTCTCCCGAGAATGGATACCTAAGTCTGCATGTTGTACAAATGAAGGGCCTCTCTCTTAATTGCTCAGCCATTACTTCTAAGTTCTTCCATATAGTTGGCTGCCCAGAAGTTAATAGGAATTAATTTCCCCAATCGTTGATTGAGGGAGTTACGTGTTCTGGTTAAGGGTAGTAGTGCACGAAAACCGTATAGTTACCTACTTTTTATCACACGGTTTCTAAAGAAGATTTTTCGAAACTTTTTGCACGACAAGAAATAAATAATAGCTTCCAATAACTTCTTACATCATTAGATATTCAATTCCTTTATTATTCTTAGAGCACTGATGGAAGATAAGGAAGAATATCTTTCTTTTCTCCCATCAGTCCTTAAAAAGTAATAATTGCAGCTAATATTTAACAGTGTATACAGACGTTCAAAATTATTGTTTATGTGTTGCCGTGCCAAAAAATTATATATACCCTCTGAAAAACAACTTACAACGAAAATCGTGTAAATATGTTTTCATTCGCGCTTCGCCATAAATTAATTTTCCTTGCCACTTCTAAGTATATGTGTTGTTAGTTAGCCTCCAAGAAGTTTTTTTGACTAAATCAATTGACTCACCATTTAACGCAAGTTTGGGATAATAATCGGTTTGACTTATTCAATACCGATAATATACAGAAATATGTAAACACTTGTGCAAATCAAAATTCTCAGTGATGAAATTTCTAAAACGTTTATAATAAATTTTCGTACAAGGAGCTGAGAGTTTAGATTTCCTTTAAATGTAGTAGAGGGAATGATTTATGAAAAGCTCTTTTTACCAGTACGAAATTCATTTTGTCATACAAAGTCTTTTATTGATATAACCTTCCACACAAAATATACTGATGTTACCCAATCTTCCTTGATGATAGCATCCGGTCTACTTTGCGAACTGAGCTCACAAGAAACGAAGGAAACACAGGCAATGCTAGGGAATTTTTTTTTACTTACTACTCTAAAACTAAGTGTTATATGAGCCCGCGGTAGGAACGGGAGTTAAGTGCGTCTCAGGGCTAAGCCCCCTACGCCTACAAGGAAGGAAGTATCATGCAAGGAGACATGCATCATGGCAAAGAGGGATTGGGCTGCCATGGCCTGCTTTTGGCCATGACAACCTCCCTAAGTGTACTTATAGCTAAACTATAGTTAGAAGAGAAAGAGAAAAACCGGCATAGTAACCGTAAAAACCCTTTCGACAGGAAAGAATTAAAAATGGTTTCGTGCATTATCAGATTTAACAGAAAATGCTACAGGAGACAGAGGATAGGAACCATGCTCTTTATTATGATAGGATAAAAGTGCTGGGAGAGAGGGGGCGGGAACTTTCTTTCAATGGGCGCTGGGTTCAACCAGACTATATGCTAGGGAAGTGCGTGTATGTAACTGATGCCAAAGAAGTACTACGTGAAGCATAGAAGGATCGTACGAAATAGTACATACCTACTTGCCTACTTTTACTTGAAATTGACGGACTTAAAACACGATGCTGAAGCAACAGTAACTGAGAAGATGGGAATCGGAAATGAGACTTTTGCTATTAGTAAAACGGAATTGGATGCCGCACTTTCTAAAGAAGGAGAAGCCAGCGATTTTGAAGATGTTGTACAGGTGCGACGACGAGGATGGTGGCAAAGACGATGATGATTTGTCCAACACTCTCAGTTACTTGTCCAATGAACTTCAAATGAAGAGAGACCTGGAGAACATAGAGCACAGTCCATTCAAGGTCATTTCCAACTATCATGAAATGCTGCTGGAGTTCAACTGTCAGGCTATTCCTCAGCATCATGCAAACAAAACTTAACCGAGCCTAGAAAGTAACGCCAAAGTGACAACGCCCCGCATTTGTACAAACTCAGTTTAATAATATATTGCATGAGAACTGTTTCCTACTAAGCATTAACACAAAACCTATGTATCCCTACTTCTATATATATTATTTTTAAACGAAATATTAATGTTTATAGATGAAATATAAGTACGGAGACCTGAATTTCTCGAAAATATTTTCGCGCATGTTTCATTTCAATACCATACAGACGTTCCGGCAGTGTTATTTTCATTTTTTGGCGGTGTCTTTGTGAGAAGACGTTTTCCTACTTGCCTGGCCAATCAGAGGTATGCAACGTCAATGCTATACGTCTGAGATTCGCGCGCAGGCATCTAAAATGCGCTTAACACGGAAACCATATCAAACCATGAAAGTGGATCTGAGCTGAAGTGTTGTGAAATACAAGTGGCCGTGAACTATTTTCGCGAGAATTGTGTGTCCCTAAATGTAATTAATAGTTTAATTTGACCAAAAAGTTTACTTTTATTTTTAACATAAGTTTAAAACACTTGTGATACGTGGTTTATTTAGGTAACAAGCAAACATGCCATACAAAGAGTGATTTTTCAAATGTTTTATTCAAAAAGTGTGAATATAACGTGAATAGACCATACGTACTTTCGAGCGACCCAAACTAACTGGCTGATAGGCGGAGTCCTGGAAAATTTGCGAGTTCAACGACCTGCAGGTTATACTTCGCCGTATTATGAATAGTCTATTCACGGTTCCTTCACACTTTTTGAATCAAACCTTTGAAAAATCACCCCATATGTAACGTGCTTAGTTGTCTCCGAAATATCTCGTGCATCACAGGCGTTTTATACTTATGTTAACATAAAAGTAGGTACCTTCTTTTCAGTGAAATTAAATATTCGTGCATACTTTATATATGAATTTAAATAATTCATTTTTAACTGATATAAAAGCAGGGAGAAAATAGCTGTGTTGGCAATGCCTAGAAAGAAATAGATCTTATGCAAAATATTATCAAACTGAATGCGCACGAATGAGGAGCGTTGTCCCTTTCGTGTAATTACAGACTCGGTTAAGCTTTGTTTGCATGACGAGGAGGAATATCCTGAAAGTATAACTTCAGCAGGGCTTCAGAAAAGTTGTAAGTGACCTATAATATACTATATAAAGATACAGATACACACTGCTCATTAGATGCATGCTCTCAAGAGTACAAAAAACGATAACCTATACTTTATTTTGCAGTTAGTTTATTATTGGTTCGCGGTTCTTCAGGAGGTTACAATGAACGCATGGACCAACATCAGTAGCAGGAAACCCGTACAGTTTTTGAGATGGATGACATGTGTTTCTCAC